>JAYJMH010005430.1:0-26384 GCA_036873815.1 Phacellophora camtschatica | reverse complement strand
TATCCGAATAATTTTTAAAATCTGACTAATGCTCCCGCCAAATCAAGCATCAGGAATAGAAGATAGTGATTGGCTTTCAACTTTTTTTTTTTAAACTGACTGATGCTCCCGCCAAAACTCATTGATGGTCCACTTTTGATATTTTATGGACTCAAGGCGCCAGACAAAATGTTTTTGAATGTGAAACGCTTTCACTCAAGGATTTGAACTTTTTTGCATGAAAGTTTTGCACTTTGAATGGACTGAATTATCAATTACAATGGAATTTGTCTTTAGAAATTATCTTTGTCCTTAAAATTCTGACTGATGCTCAAGCATCGCAAGCACCAGTCTGAATCCGCCACTGATACAATTGTTTTTCTTTGCTATTTTTCTCGCAACGATGGTCTAATAATGCCGCCATTGCCCATCAAGTGTCAAACTCCAAGAACAAAAAGCACGGTTCTGTGCGCCATTTGAATGTTTAGTTGCGCCACATCGATGCTAAGGGAAATGATCTGGCGGTGCCAAAATTTTAAGTTGAGCGCTGTTAGACAATATTAATTTCCAAGAAACATATATCTTTTTAACAATAGATTAATTGAACCTTTGTTCTCTATTATTCTGGGAACAATCAACTCCCCCCCAAAAATCTGGAACATTTTTCGACGGTACTGCATGTATGCTAAAAGTAAATCTTTCGCTTGTTTTCTCCAGTTTTTTGCATCCTTTGCTGCATAGCATCTGTATTGAAGGGCAATAATTACAATAAAATAGGGTATTTTTCTTTGTTTGTTATTTTTCTTGCGATGCTTAGTTTTAAATAGATCAAAAATAATCTTTTCACAAAAAAATTTCACGTTCCCTCTTATACACTCCGCAGTGCTGCTAGCGACTTAGTATTACCGTAATAATTCGATTAAGCCTGGGGGTGAGGCTTATTCAAAATTCGACCTTTGATAGGGGACTTATTCGAGAGGGGCGCTTATTCAAAAGTCAGCTTCCTTGAGAGTATTACCTCAAACAAAGCATGAGTACTATCTAAAAAGATATTTTTTATGGAACTCAACATAGGTATGGTCGTACGAAAAAGAGTCCTGGAAAGTTTGTAATAAATGTCTTGTTCTTTTTACTGAATCTCACAGAATATCAGAGGGGGGCTTATTCGATTTCTGTTTTGATAAAATAGGGGGGGCTTATTCGAGAGGAGGCTTGTTTAAAAAATCACATTCAAGAGGGGGGGGGGCGTATTCGAGAAGGGGGCTTAATCGAGTTATTACGGTACCTAGGAAAACTTTTTCCATTAGAAAAAAGCATTTTTCCTAGAGAGGAACTAGTTTGTGGAATGGCCTCACTGCTGAGTCAAAGAAAGCCGCCTCCATGAGAAATTATTTATCAAAAATCAATTAATTGCCTTGCTTTTATTCTATTTTTAGGAGGGCCCCTTGTAAATCAATCTTCTAATTGAAGGGCCACCCTCCAGGAATAAATTAGAGGCAAAAAAGGTTGTTTCGATGTCTTTAAGATAAAAACAATTGGAGTTTTTGTCGTTTTCCTTTATGATAACATAAAAATTAACATAATACAAAATAATTTATAGTGGTTATCAGTGAAATGTTTGTAGCCTTCGGCCCTAAACAACACCAAAGAAGACTCAAACGATGTTGGGCAATGTTCAGCAAAATGTTGGTAGCGTTTGACAGGGACAAACGCTACCAACATTTTTCTTCATTTTTTTTCTTCTCGTTTTTCATTCCTCCCCCCCCCTCTATTATTTCTCAAAGGCTCTGGTGCCCAGGGTAGCAAAAGAGAGTGGCTCCGCTCTTCCGCTCCTCCGCTCCTTCTGC
This sequence comes from Phacellophora camtschatica, assembly GCA_036873815.1. Classification (NCBI taxonomy): domain Eukaryota; kingdom Metazoa; phylum Cnidaria; class Scyphozoa; order Semaeostomeae; family Ulmaridae; genus Phacellophora; species Phacellophora camtschatica. The sequence continues at coordinate 24,558 of JAYJMH010005430.1, read as the reverse complement.
CGTAGCCATACAGAGAAACTCATTAGCAAAAGAACAAACTGTCTATTTGTATTTTAATTCTTAGGATAAGCTCAAGAGTTTGAAGATAATACAAAATATTATATGAGTAAATACAATTGCGGGGACTGGAACGATTAATAATTACAAAATGATATATGTCTACAAAAAACATTGATACTACAAAAGGTTGAGTTTTTGCTGGAAGATTTAAGTCCATTTCGTTAAATCGGTAAAAAATTGAAGTAAGACAAAACTATGTCTCTGCGGAGGAAAAATATTTCCCTCGCAGAAACATTATATTTTATTTTACTTTATTTTTTTTACTGATTTAACAAAATAGACTTGGATAAAGTCTAGTTTCCAAGAGCCCAAATAATATCAGAAAAGTGACAGTGCCCAAACATTCGTGTAAAAAATATTTTTCTTCATAAACCAAGGCCACCTCTCTTGTATGAAAGCGGTATATTGAGTACATGCAGTGACTCTTCAATTTTTTCTACTTAAAAGAATGTAGTCAGGCCTCAGTCAGTTTTCTGTGATTGCTTGGAATAAAATGTAGTTGAAAACTTACAAAATCTAGCAACAGCAAAATTGCATAAATAAATGAAATTTCCTTTTGTGAAATTGAAAGCACTTGTGAGAAAATAAAACTTTTAGGAGAATAAAGATAAGCATTTGTGATTGGTTAGCTCAAACAATGTCTAGCGATTTGGTGCACTAGCAATGCTTCAAGACAAAATCCCGACGAGTTCACTGAGATCGAATTTTATAGGCTTTTTATACCATGTAAGAATTATTATTTGAAACTGACATGATGTGTAAAGGCCAATGTAAATTGACCTGCCAGGAGCTAGCAAGAACTACAAAGGACTGTATGCTTCACACTTTAGTAAATCTTACAAAGTTAATTTTAGTGCTTGTTTGACTATACTGTTTGATGAGTTTGATGTAAGAGCAGGGATAACTAAGGGGGCACATTTTGTAAAGCTGTTAAAAGTAAGGGTATGTGGCATTGGTTTCTGAGTCAGAGATTTGGGGTTGGTTTCTGGGTCAAAAGCAAACAAGATACGATCAGAGGACGCCAATGTTGCTCTCCATTAGATAGTGTTAATTTGTTTTTGGCTTGTAAGGATTTGGAATTTTGCCTCTTTTTATTTGTAGTTTAGAGTAGACTGGAGCACTAATTTTAGCTATGAGTCTTTTGGATAAATAAAAAATGAAAATGAAATGGTTATAGTTACAGGTAAACCCGCCGGAGACAGCAGCAAACATTTCTGACAACAGTGCCTAAGTTGTAATAGAGTATGGTTTAATGTCTAGAGTTATTACAGTCATTTACGTTATCGCTTTAAAACACGACTCATAGCATTTTAGTAAAAAAAAAACTTGCCCTGTTTTTGACGAATCCTCATTCTCAAAAAAGTCGAAGTTTAAATTGCGGACTAAACTCAAGTGCAATTGCAAAAAGCCAAAAACCATTCGTCTACTTGCCCGCAAAATGCAAACATTGAGCCTCGATTTTGCAGTAATGAAAATAATTCAATCACAGACGAGAAAATTGTCATATGACCACAATGCAGCACTGTGATTGGAGGCAGGCTAAAAAGGCCTTAAAACATGCATTGGAGGCAGGCTTAAAACATGCATAAAGTCTTGTTCCAAAGTGCCTACATCATTACAAAACCTTTTAAGCCCAAGAATTTTAAATTGTTCCTGTTTGGCATTCAACCTGAAGGCCAAAGAACAAGAAGCTGAAAATCGACTTTCAACCAAATTCAATAAATACACAGTTTTCGAAATTAGAATAATAAGTTCAGCACACAAACATGCAAAAAGATTTGTTTCAAAAACATTGCCACCCGCTTGAAAAATTCCTGATAATTTCTCGTTCCGTTTCATTTTGCCTTGTTATTTAAAACTGTACGTTCCTGCTTGATGCCATCAAAAATCAGCATTTAAACCTCAAACGGTGCGCCATGATTTTTGAAACAAATAGAAGGGTGTCCATAAATTATTTTTGCTAAAGGCCCAGTATAAACTGTTCTAACCCTCCTCCTCAAAATATCACAAACATCCGGTTTACTCAAAATATCACAAACATCCGGTTTACTCGACCGATTTTGAGGCACTCGGTCGGATGTTTAGAATGTCAGCAAGTCCAACCCCCCCCACAATTTCCTACGAAATTCTGACCCTTGACACCGCAAATTGTTTTTGTGTTACCCCCTGCTAAATAAATATTAAACAGGATTTGTCTGTTTATCAGAAATAAATCCGGGCGTGAAAGGGTCGACCTAACCCCAGCAAAAAGTTGGAAGTAGGTACCAGACAGACTGATTACATAATTTGTACCTTGGCTACCACCTTAGTGACAGCTACCCCACTGGCCAAAGTATTATTTGAGCGGTTTGAGTTGGTGATTAAGGTGGTTGCGATAAAAAGGACTTGGGGGTATTTCTTCCAGGAAAAATATCCCTGGTAACTAGATTAACAAAACAGCAATAATTTATGGACAACCTCTTTCAATGTTCTAAAAAGCTATGCGTAAAAACAAAGGCGATATTCGTATCAGCCGCTGCCCATAATTTGAAGAACAGAAGGCGTAACTCACATAGTGTGACCATCATTTAAGCCAAGCATCCCTGAAGTTCCTTGCGCATGCTCAAACGAATATCGCCTTTTTATGCGTAAATACTACCTCAATAGGGTTACAATATTACAAAAAACAAACGAAAACAAAAAGCTATACCAAATGATAATTCCGACTCAGTGAATTTGCGATTACATTTAATTCAGTATGAAATTACGGGATTTCGTATGTCGACAACGTCTTGGTTTGCTTGGGTTGCTGATAATTCACTCATGATCAAGTCGAGGTCACGTGCCAGTTGTTCGTACTTCTGACTGGATGATTGCTCTGAGACTGTCGACATGATGTCATTGTCTTCGCTTTCGTCTGTGAAAGAGAGAAAGAGAAAATCATCGTTATCAAGCTCCTCCACAGGGTCCCTTTGTGGTAAGATATTTACTTGTGCTAACTTCCTCATTCCTGTTTAATTTGCACTAAGGACAAAAATAACATTTTCCTCGTTGTATTTTATGTAAAATTTGCTGGGGAAAAAGGTATTATTAGTCTGCACATGGAACGCTGGTTATCAGTTGCATTTTACATAAAAAATTGCAAGTAAAAATTTGGTTGAAAACTAGACCAGGCGTGTATGAATGGCTCTTTTCAAATCTTTCATTTCCTTAAACTGACAAGGATTTCATAGACTCTTGAGGAGAGTTTTGAGGCTACGCAGAGGCTATGATTTTATGCTATGAGGCTATGATTTTACGCTGTATTATAACAGAACTGGAAATTCTTCGCTCCTCTTTTCATAATAATTGATTATGACTTTTCAGTGAGGCGATTTACAGCTATTATCATCCTCCGCAATTACAAAAATTAGGGACTCAATCTGATTCCTTTATGTGATTTCGACTAAGAGCCTAACTCGATGAAACAGAGGAAACATCTCAAGCTCAGCTTCTTACAAAAATATCCGCAGCGGTCAACTGGAGCCAAAGGATACATGGGTACTAGGAGCTCGCGTAAAAAGGTAGAGATTTGATCATAGTGAAGTTAAGGACATACGCCATCTCTAGATATATGACAAATAACAATTGTATATTTCATTCTCTTAAATATTTTTGGGAAATGTTTATTTTAAGAACGAATAATAATTGTCATATATCTGCGGATAGCCAGCGTACGTTCGGGGTAAAAAGTCTTGGCGAGCGAGGGTGTAAAACAGCCATGAATTTCTCAATTAAAGCAAAAAAATAAATCTTACCCTTGCTCAACTCATCAACGAGGACTGCCATCGCAGATGTAATATCATCCACCGCGTGCAACAAATCGACTCTTAAATTTCTCCCAGCATGATCCTGCTTGCCAAACGCTTGCTTTACGTCACCGTTAACGCCGCTGAGAGAGCTGGACGGCTGCTGCGCTGACGTAGGTGATTGGTATTGATTCGCTCTCATCTGGAATGATTGGCCAGCTTCTCTCAAAGACGGAATTCGTTGAATGCCTCGTGGTGAAGTTTGATTGTTCTGAAAAGAAGTATGGTTTGAGAATTGATTTTTAAACTTTCGCGCTTCAATCCACCCCCAATGTTTATATTAAATTGTCAATACCTGTCGGTAAATCAAGACCTGTTTGATTATTAGCGAAAGGTCATGCTCATCAGCGTAAAGAAAAGGGCCATTTCCTCGGTACATTTAGGTCTTGCACACCCCCTCCAAATGTCTTAGCTCTGCTCCTGAGCACCCTGATTTATTTCTGATAAGCAGGGAGATCCTTGGTGAATTTCTGTCGAGCCAGGGTTAGTGAAATAATCAAATCAACTCACTTAAGTTGAACCTCTTTAACTCGAACACGCAGTCAACTCGAACACGCAGTCAACTCGAACTGCCAGTCAACTCGAACACGCAGTCAACTCAAACTCCCAATCAACTCGAACACGCAGTCAAATCGAACACGCAGTCAACTCGAACACGCAGTCAACTCGAACACGCAGTCAACTCAAACTGTTTTGCATCCACGTATTTTTTTAATAAGAAACAATCATCCGGTAAAAAATTACCCCATGTTAATTTAGCTCTCGGTTATCTATATAACTCGAAATCTAAAAACATTTTCCGTTGTAAAGTTGCGATAGCTAAAATGAATAACAAATTTCATTTGTACAGTTAAACCAGGCTGTCTCAAACTCGCAGTTCTTGAGCTCAAAAATTGAAAGCTCTCCAAGGATGTACAAAACTGTTTGAGTTAACGAAGGTGTTAGAGTTTTCCGAAGCTAAATAAACACTGAAAGCTCTCAAGAAATATACAAAACAGTTTGAGTTAGCCCCAACCGCTCTTTAGTCGGCTTAGTAGAACATTTTGGTTTAAACATTTCATTTACTGTTTTAACAGCCCAGTAGGCCATATCTCGCTGAAGAACCTCTCTAATATAAGTGGAGTTGCCCAACAAACATCGGCAACACACGATTACCATGAAGATGGCGGTGGGCGTATTTTTACAAAGATGTCACTGCGTTATGTAATGGCTATAATGGAATCAGAAGTTGGGCCTGTCAATGTTTGATCATCGAAAAAGATTTAACTTGGTCACAATACTCCAGCCGCCATCTTCATTGTAATTGACTATTTTCGCCGGAAATGCATTTACATCACTTCTCGCTTGCCTATCAAAGCAATTGCTTATGATAATCAGGGGCGCAACTAGAGCTCTTGCGAGTTTGGACCCCTGCTATTTTCCCCAAAATCAAGGCTTGTGTCCTGATTTCAGAAGCATTTTTTATATGATTTTGGAGATTATACCACGGGCTTTAGGAAAAGTAAAGTTGTCCTACATTCCGTGGTTTGAATTCGGTCACAGGGAAACAAGAAAAAAGAGGAGAGCGAGCGAGAGAGAGAAAAAAGAAGTGGGAATAAATACAAACTTTTTTCTCTCTTTCGCTGTGCTCCTTTTTCCTCTTGTGTCCCTGTGACCAAATTCAAACCATGGAATATAGGACAAGTAGAATGAAACAACAGAAAATGGGAATAAATACAAACTTCACTTTTCCTAAAACCCGTGATTATACAGCAGCTAACAAGCATGCTAAGCATCTTAACCAGCTACGGAGGAGACAGCACCCTTTACTTTTAATGACACCCCTGCCCTCTCAGAATCGTAGTTGCGAGTCCGATAATTAGTCCTTTCACGCACGGATTTGCTTCCAATCAACAGGCAAACCATTTCTGTTTTATTTTGCAGTAAATAGCACATGCAAACCAACTTAATTTAGAATATATACTAACGTTAACATTTCTCAAATTAATATAAAATTGTGTTTGAAGGGTGGCAGGGGGCTACAGCCCCTGTCGGGGAACGCTAGCCAATCCGTCGGGGAAAAAATAAGTATCTGTCAGGGAATTTTCTAATAAGAAATATTAATTTGTACTATAAAAAGTTATAATTTAGCCCCCTTGTCCGGAATATCCTAGCGACATCCGTGTCCGTGTCTGAAAATACAAGTTTTTTCTATATGAGAACATTTAGCTTCGGTTCCAGCCTAAGTTTGTTCTTACTTCTGAGCTGATTTTGAGAAACTTTTACCGCAAGTAATTTCTGTGATTCTAAAACAATTTGACCCAAATCCCAGCCCCGCTTTTCTCACAAAGGTCGTTCTTGTAAAAACCGTGTATTAAGCTTTAACCCTTTCACGCCCGGATTTATTTCTGCTAAACAGGCAAATCCTTTGCAACTTTTATTTTGCAGGGGGTAGCACATGAAAACCAATTTAATTTATAATACAAACTTAGGTTGAAAAATCTTTAATTAACACAAAGTTCTGCCCGCATTTACCTCCAGAAAACACGACGTTTAACGTTGTTCATCAATGGGCCATATAGCCATTCCCGGGGTGAAAGGATTAAGTTGTTTATCAATGGACCATCTGACCCGGAATGGAACGATTCATGTTGTTATTGATAGTAGCGATTCATTGATTGATTTATGTGATTCATTAAATACACAATTAATAAATATGTCAGTGATCGCTTTCAAAGAAGACAACACAACGAGCATACAAAATCAAGAATTATTTAAAAAATGGAACATATAATACCAATGTTTATAACATTATTTAGAAGATATCTTTAAACGTAACAAAATTAGCTTTTTCCCTCAATAGCAATAATGATGATCTCAAATGATAAAATATGATAATATATGATAAAATATGATTAGCTGTTAAATAAGCACAGAACAAAACACGACTGCAAATAGAAAGATTTTCCAGAAACAAGTCATATTTTTTAACACACTACTCTCCTAAAGTACTTTCATTTTCTTTTATTTCATATCATTTTTTATTTCGTTTTTCATTTTTCATTTTTCATTTTTCATTTTTCATTTTTCATTCAGGGTGTTCATTAAAGTGACTAATTTTAAAGGGTTCCCATATTGATAAATTAATGTCGTAATTTCTCCCACCAGAACTTTCGTCAATGTTAAAAAAGTAACATAAAACATACTGGAAACAACCTTGCTTGTGGGACTAGACATTTTTACGTGTTACTACCCCAAACTTGTTGTTTCATATGTTTCATATTTTAATTTTTGTAATCAACAATAAAATAAGCGTCCCACTATGCAGCACCCTCTAATCCACCTTTTCGAGATAAGTCTGCCATTATAGAAATTTATCGAAATTTTGAGATTTTGCATTTTTGATTCTTGATTTTGATTCTATATACAAAGTTAGTCTGAAAACCAGTTTCTGCATTTCTACCTGAATTTTTATCAAAATTATAGCGTTGTACAGATTTGAAATTTGTAAGAGCTTTGACCATGAAAATGATGTTCGGACAAAATTTTGACCTAATAAATTGTTTGTGGTCAGATCCCTCATAAACTTGAAATCTTTGTATTGCTGTAACTTTGACAAAAAATTATGTAGAAATGTAAAAATTGGTTCTCATACTAAACTTTGCTTGCAGAATCTGATTCGAGAATCAAAAATTCAATATCTCAAAATTTGGACCAATCTCCATCACGGCAGATTTATCTCGAAAACGTGGATTACGGTTACTATTTAAAGGCTAACTCCGCGCTATATTACAAACTTTAACGTAACTATTTATGGTATGATAAAAGTTACTAATGTGAGCTTAATATACAGAAAATACCAAAAATAAATCATTTGATTACAAAACGTAAATCCACCAGATATCTGCTTGCGTAAACTCTGCAACTTCCACGACGAAAATCAAACAAGAATGACCCTTTCGCCCCGGGAAAGACCAAATGGCCCATTGATAAACAACGTAAAACATAATATATCCCGGGGGCAGACGTAGTTCAGAGGTTTTTCTGCAAGTCTATTTCTTGAATTCTGCAAGTTTGTTTGTGCTACCCCCTGAAAAATAAAACTTGCATAGGATTTGCCTGTTTAATGGAAATGAATCCGGGAGTGCAAAGAATGAAACCTCAAGCTAACACACTGAATCTTCGCATTATCATTGTTCTATGTGAAACAAGATTTTTAAGTCAACTGTGTGTCAATTGTAGCGAAGTTTAGCAAAATGAAAGCCACAACTCCGAGACTGTTGTTGTCTGTTCGGTATTAAAGTGTCCGTTATTGTAGGTTGTATTGAATATCAAAACCTGGAAAAAGCTCCACAGCTTTACATTTATCAAACAAAACAACAACAACAGACAGACGTAAGAAGATAAACAGAAGTGTTGAAGAAAACTACAATCAATTACGCACTGTATCACAAAACCTCTATTGCAAGTAGCAACCTCGTTCGGGGGAGAGCGCTCCTCGCATATCCAAAATTCTGTCATCGAGATGCATTAAATTTTTGTGCTTGTTAAATATGACATTAAATGCTTTTTACCATTTATCAGTTGTACGAGCATTTATCTGGTGGATTAGATTATGATATAAAACTACTTTACAAATCACTATTTGTGAAATAAGACATGGTGCTAGTAGTGCACGTGGTTCATTTTCTGATTGGTTACGTTGCAGTGCAGTGTAGTGAGCTATTCTCCCCCTTCTGAGGACTCGCCACTCTACAAGAAAAGAAATAATGAAATGAAAATATTTATCAAAATTCCTCCAGACAATGTACATAACTTTCGTCCCCGGAAAAACCTTCTGGCCTAAACCCTTTAGCCTATTTAACGCAAAAAATAACCCTTAAAAAAACCATAACGTCTAATAACAAAAAATGTAAACCGATTCGCCCCAAACACGCCATTTTGATATAACAATTATAATGCAAAACATCAAATTTCAAAAGTTGACCAAGAAGAAAAACCTTTCTCATTCAATGCCGTTCACAACCAGCCTAAACTGGCGCTATTTGCTTCCAATAACATAAAAAATTGAGAAGCAGAACAATGGCACGGCAAATTAAGAGTATTTCAACACAACATTCCTTGTTTGTCTGGAAAGAGAGCAAAATGTTTCTCAACTAAATAAACAACAACGAAAATAACAACTCTCTGTCATCAGCTTATCCGTTAACACCAAATAAACAAAATGACCACGATTTTTGCTTACCAAATTTTCTCAAAAACTATAACGACCACGTGTCGGCAAAAGCTCAAATGCGCATCGTCTTTTCAGCAGCATTTCCAATTTCAGTGGCTGATTCAAACCAAAAAAAATCCTTATCCAAGTTGGCCGTTCGTCTAGAGTGATGCCGTCCTGAATTGATCATAACCCTGAATTGGTAACCTTCTTGCTTACCATTAGTTTTTTCTGTTGGCGCTTTTGAAGTAAGTAAACTAATAAAGCGAGAAACTAAATTGAAGTTACATAATAAAACTCTCACAAATTCAAAACGTATTGTGAACAAGTGAGTGTTTCGTTCAGGAAGATGATCGATTCAGGACGACATCTCTCTATACTGGAATCTTTACAATGTTAAAATCGGATGGCTTTTCTGAAACGTATAGCCCAGCAAATGTTTTTAGTCACCGCTAGATATCGACAAAGGATTACTACTAGAAAGGATTACTACAGTACTGTAAAAGGATTACAAAGGATTACTACAGAAAGCAAAGGCAGTACTGTAAAAGAATTACCAAGGATTACTACAGAAAGGATTACTATTACGCTTTGAAATTGGCGTGTCGATTTCACAATTGTTCCAAAATCTGCTCTCGTTACCTATGAGTGCAATTGATCAAATCAAAGTGAACAGAGAAAACATAGAAAACAATTATCATCATCACGACTTTCCTTCTGGAGAACAGATCAAAATCATCATCATCAGTTTGCCCTCTTGAGGTTCTGTTGCTTATTTTATCTTGTCCAGCAACAATCGAAATTCAGATCTAACCATCGTCATTTTACATGAAAATGCGGGTTCCATTTTGATTTGCTTGGCTGCTCTAAAAGCGTAAAATCCATTATTTAGAGTGATAAATCATATTGCTGTGTTCAGACGTAAACCATTGTTTTACAAAACTTGGCCTTGCCATTGCAGAAATAAATAAAAAAGAGAACAAACCTTGAGAAGCTTCATCAATCCTTCCAATTGCACCATCAACTCCCTTCGAGTTTCCTGAAGAGCAGACATTCTCATTTCTAACTCATCCTTACGCTGGCGTAGACTCTTTAGTTCGACAAGAACATTAGGGTTCGTACCAACTTGTTGTGCGTTCTTCACTGTTTGGTCATGTTCCACCTTGAGCTTTCGTATCTCTCGAAGCAGTGATCTGTAATAAATAATTCGTGTTTTATGCTCTTCGTTTTCCAGTTGAGAGAGTTTTGCTTTGTCCGCGAGGGACAATCGCTTTGAAACAGTGTGTCAATTTCACTATTGTACCAAAATTTGCCTCTGCTCAAAAAATAACAATCCAATGACGGAATGACTTTTCTTTTAGGCCAAATGTTTATTCTAAAAGATCATAACAAGAACTACACCAATAATTTATGCACACTAACAGTCAATGTCTACGTGAAAATAGAGCCATAATAGGTAACTTAGGCGAATTTTGTAACAAAATTGAAATTGACATATACTGGTTTCAAAGCGATTATCCCTCGAGAACAAAGCAAAACTCTCTCAACTGGAAAATGAAAACATATCCTAAGCAAAATTGCTTGGTTTCGTTTTGTATATTCCTTGTATGAATTAAGAATGGTCGAATTAACAGATAGTCGAAATGGTGGATGTTAGCTGTAATTTTAAATAAAAACAAAAACATTATTAAATTAATTACCTACCGGTTTTGGTCTTCTAGGCTAATTATCATATCTCGCTGCTCCTTGGACATTTCTCCTCCTTGGGGGATCGGGTCCTGGTGAAACAAATTATCGCAAATAAAACTGATGGCAATAAAATTTATATTTGGACATAGTGTATATGTGATGTAAATAAAATGGATAAAAAATTAAATTGATATTGCATGTGGCATGTTGACATATGTAATAGAATAATTAATTCATTAAAAATTCGACTTCCGTACAATGAAGAATTAAAAAAACACATAAAACAGAACCAGGGTTCAATATTCTTTTCAAGTTTTAAATTTTTTCCCATGTCATTTGTTAAGACTTGTTGAATTTTTTTCAAAAACGTTTTTTAAATTGCTTTCTTAGCGTTGGTGCTGTATAACTCAGTTATTTTTAACCAACTATAAAAATACAGTGTAACAATCACACTAATACAATGATACGTTAATGATCTATATATAATCATACTGTTACAATAATATTTCCATCATATATAGCCAACATTACGAAGAACTCAATACACAACATGCATCAAATGCCAATCCCCATGTCATTTTCTACAGAATTGCGAAGACAATAGACCCACTAATGGAACAAGGTAAAATTCACCAAGATAAAAAATATATAAATAAATAAATAAATACATAAATAAATAAAAATAAATAAATAGATAAATAAATTTGATACTTACTGGATTTGCTTCTGCAGCAAGTCTGTAAACAATAATAAAGATATTTTATAAGTTTAGTCCGCAACCTTTTTTATATTTACGTGCTCAATATTTGATATTAAATGTTTTGCATTAAAAAAGAAAGGTTCTTCATTTAGAAAAAAATCTCCGTAAAACTGCATTAAATATTTCTTTAGTTACACTTTATCTTGCAATTAAATATGTGAAGTTATGTATTTTTCATCATTTACTTTTAGACTGTTAAACAACTTAAGAAAGCTTAAAAAACACAAGCGACATTTTTCTGAGCATGCACCGATAATAAGGGATGTCACAAATTTTTGGGGGGATGTCACAAATTCTTAAAACAAACAATTCTTTCTAACTTAAAATGAATTAAAAACAAAACTACCAATATCATTTAGTTCACCTTTCCCACCCTGATTTATTTCAAATCAAGAGACAAATCGAAAACCTAAGTTTCATTTTCCAGGGGGGGCTTTAAATTAATACAAGGTTTTGTCAGCAGCATTTACCTCCTGAAAAAATGACGTTCAACGTACGTTTATAATAGACCATGTGGAGGGGGGTTAAGTAAAGTGTAAGCTTACCTTTGGGCATATCTTGCAATAAGCCGATGCTCGTCATCCATTCTACAATTAAAAAATGTGATAGATTGATCAAATAGTTTGACAGCGTTTTTTAAATCGAAAATTGATACGTCAAACTTTTACTCAAACATGACAAACTTTTAAGATATTCTATTGATATTTACAGTTAAGTTATTACATTCAATATTTATTAATTTAAAATCAGTAAAATTTAGCGGTTTTTTAGAGGCCTGGTTTTGGTGCATGTTACCACGCGTTTCTGAATAATCAATAATTCTATTTTTTTGTTCATTCCCTTCATTTCATAATGCTACAAAGGTCAGTATTTCTATGCAAAATAATGGTACGCTATTGCAAAGAATAACACAAATTTATTTTAGCTGGAATCACTTAGCGATTCAAGAGTATGACTCAAAATCAAGGTTTTTTTAAAGCTGCAATTACGTCATCAGTCGATCACGTGACCACAATGACAATAGTTTTTACAATTAATTTTTCCTTTCCGTGATAGCTGAAAATCTAATTTTTAAGCTCGGTAACAAATTCGAATTTAGGTAATTTTTCAAACGTCGCTACATTTTTGGGACAGACAGTATATAAACCATATACCTGACCACAGACTCTTGGGACAAGCCAGCACTGGCATCATCAGAACTCTTGCAAGATATTGTACCATCCGGGGTTCCGTAATCATTAAAGACTTGGTTGCTCAACGGGCTGGCTGGCGGACCATAACCTCCGGGCATGGCTGGCCTACAAATTAATAAAAAATAAATTTTAAAACTAACTGAAACATTGAAATTCATTAAAAAGTTTATTAATTGGTGGAATTTTCGTTTCATCGAGTGGGGCGTTGTTGTGTTTTATTGTTGTGCAGACTCTGAAGAAAGCAAGAGCAAATGAGCAAAATAAAGAGCACACATTTCTCATTAGGCCAAATGAAGAAGTAATTGCCAGCAATTAAACGTTTTTAGTTTAATAAAGTCCAATAATTTTCCATTTAAAATATCGAGTAGATCAAAGCAAAGTGATCAGATCGAAGTGATCGATCAGATCAAAACAAATCCTTTCAGTAATTCCAAAGTATTGCTAAAACCAAGAAATTTTCTGTCAGAATCCAGCTATTTTTCAATCCAATAATTTTTCAAAACCTGCTAAAAAGTCAAAACCTTCTAAAAAGTCAGAAGATGTTATTAGATCACAAATAAAGTCAGGGAAATAAATTTGATACGAAAATATTGAGAACATCCGGTGCAGTACAATGAGAAATAGGCCCCTGTACCATACATTACATAAAATCTTTGGTATGAAAAGAGGATGGGGTCCAAAAGGTAACGGACAAATTCAGCTTAGGTCGAGGAGCAAGGAAACAAAAAAGGACAAAAATTTAAAAACTGTCACAATAGTTTTGTCCAGGATTGAAGCTGATGAAGATCTAAGTTTTTGAATTCCACTAATAATTGAGTTGCACTCTTCACGTAATGATTAAAGGGTAATAAAGCACTTTCGTTTCCATCTGCCGCTTCGTACTGTTATCTCATTATTGTACAGAACGCGTTAAACATTAATGAAGAGCATTCTTACGCACATATGGAAATCTATGTTTAGTGATTTTTAAACTGATTAAAGCTCGTTTGCAATTAAATGCATTTGAAAAAATGTAAATATAATTCCGCAGTTGTCTGAGTTTTTCTCCCTCAAAATATAAGTAAACAATTTATATAATTTTGTATGTATACGCTCTAAATTAGGTTTTTAATAATAGTATTGTGTCAGGCTTTAACAACATTGTTGCATTAGGTTTTAACATATTTATTCAAATAAGTATTATTGTAATTATCTTTTAATGGAAGGCCTATTGAAAATCAATCTCGCAACTGAAAATTCACCCTCCATGATAAAAATAAATATTTTCGTTGTGCTGTAGCTGTAAGTAAGCACATGTTTCAATGCCTCTTGCTTGAAAAAAATTATATTATTGTACTATTTCCCAAAATAAAAGGTCACATCTGCTTTTAAGGACCTCTCCTCAAATCTTCGTTACATTATTACCTACAAGCCACAGTAGCAGAAGTAGAAAAGGCTTCCATTACGTAGTAGAAAATATTCGTCAAATTGTACCACCAGTAAAAGTGGCAGAAGTAGAAAAGGGTTCCAGTACGATGTCTGTGAGTTAAGGAAAAAACTTAAAACTACTCTACATGAGAGCATTGACTCAAAAATCAACATTAATCACAGACCTATTCAAATCTTCTTCACATTGCTGCAAGTACCACCAGTAAAAGTGGCAGAAGTAGAAAACGCTTTCTATACTCTGTGAGTTTGACAAAAAGTTAAAACTACTCTACATGAGAGCATTGACTCAAAAATCAACATCAGTAACGGTTATTTTCAAATCGTCTTCACATATTGACATGTGAGAAATCTTCAGTTACCATTAACTCAACAGTTAACACTGGGCAAGGACATTTTTGCTGTATTGCTGTATTGTTGTATTGTAATGTTGTATTCTCGTATTGTATTGTTGTATTGTAATGTTATATGGTCATATTGTCATATTCAATATTATATAGTCAATATCACATATCCAATAAACAACAGTTAAATAAACAGCTAGGATTTTTGCATAAACAGCAGACAATTAAGTAGGAGAGAATCAAGTAAGGCCCAATCAACATACGCTATCTTCATGTCACAACACGGGGGGGGGGGGGGAATACATTTTTTGCACCGGGACGTAGGTGTGCCACTAAACATTCACAAATCCATCCGCTTATGAAAACTGAAATGCAAATGCCTACCAACTTTTATGAATGAAACTTGGTGATCTTTATAGAAAAGAAAATATTCATAAAATTTAGTAGGCTATCCAGTTTAAAAAAATATTTATCTAAAATATTTACATCCCTGTACCCTCAACACGTTATATGCCCTCCCGGGTGTGACCATTTGTAAAAGTATAGAGTATTAATTTACAAAAATATAATACAAATACCGCTTCAGCAATGTTCCTCTGCCATTTATTATCGGACCATTAGAAGACAGCAACTCTAGCGCCATCTCTTGTGTAATAATCAAGTCCAGAAAATCTCGAAATTTTCTAGAATTATCGCCAAAACTCGAACGCTCTCTTCGTGAATATCTTCTTCGTGCACAGCAAAGAGTTAATATGTAATAATACGCATGCGACTGACGGTGCCGAATTGTCAGCGGTAACATTATTCGTCAGCTGTTCTTTTGAGAAGATTCTGATATGAAGATTATGAAAATTTCCCCACTAAATGCGCAACAGATATCATCTGTTTTGAGCAATGGTCAGGTTAAAACGCCTTTGCAGCTCTAATCTGCAGCATGTGTCCAACATCAGCAAAATATATCAGCGATAAATGTTTTCAAAAGTTCAGATTGTCTTTCTTATGCATTTCTGATAATGTTCCTCAATAACTACTCCAGATGATGTTAAAACACTTTTCATGATTCTAATTTCGAGCATATGTGCAATGTTTACGAGAAACTTTCAACAAAACAATTTTCAAAATAGAACTTGCACGTTATTTCACTAGATTTGTGTTTTCCCAGATCTTTTTCAAAATAATCTCTCAGATAACAAGCTGTTCTTGGTAACCATTCTTCATCGGTGGTGGCCAAATGCAGACGTCCAAAGTAAATATAAGAAATATTTTATTAAATTTTAAAAAGATTAAAAGATTAAAAGCTGCCAATCTAGTTATTCAATTTAGTTACGAATATACTCCATAAACATAATGATGATGTAAAAAGGAATCAAATGCAACTTCGGAAAGAAGAAGTGTACAAAATTTGAGCTATTCTTCACTAAGTAATTTCAATATTATTCACATGCGGTGATTAAGAAATCAGTTGGAAGTCCGTGAATATCAGAAGGAAGAAGTGTATTGAACATGAGTTATTCTTCATCAATTAATTTCAATACTATTCACATGCGGTGCTGAAGAAGTCTGTTGCAAGTTCGTAAACTGAGCAATTTCCCAACGAAGAAATGTATAGAATTAGAATTAGTTTTCATTAAGTAACTTCAACGTCTTTGATGTGTGGTACTGAAGAAGTCTGCTGCAGATTCTTGAATAGACAAGGCAATTTCAAAAGGAAGAAGTATACAGAATTTGAAGTATTCTTCACCAAGTATTTCAACGTCTTTCACAAGCGGTACTGGAGAAATCCATACATTCGTGAACAGAGATCAATCGAAATACTTAGAGTATGTAGCTCACCAATCGAATACTCCCTCGGCCAAGAAAATCAGCAATCTCATTGAAAAATATACAATCATACGAACAGCGATTCTGGATACTCTGAAATTCTACTAGTAGACGACAACCGCAGAAAAGCATCACATATTCTCTAAGATATCACTTATTCCGAAACATCATTGATAAAAAGAAGTCTCTGATTCAAAGAATCTGAACCTCTTTCTGCTTTTCGCGAATGAAAATTTACAAACAAAGTTAAAAATGACAATTGTAATTTATCAAAGCAATTTCCGTAAACCATTAGCTATAGTCTTGCGTAAAATTCTTGATCATTTCTTCTCCTTCTCAACGCACCTCTTTCAGTAAATTCTTTCTATGTTGGTATAAGAAGCCTATAAATTCGTGAGCCGAAACACTTAGAGCATTTAGCTCACCATTCTATGACAGATATAGTTCCTTATAATCCACGAAATCCAAATATTATGAAAGCATTATGAAGGCAGCATATGAATCCATTAGATTTCAGTTCCATATAATCCACATAATCCAAATATTATGACAGAATTGTGAATACTCGTTAGCAGCATATGATTGCATTAGATTTCAGTTCCTTATAATCCACATAATCCAAATATTATGAAAGCATTATGAAGGCAGCATGTGATTGCATTAGATTTAATTTTTTTTTCTTGTATTCAACAAACAACCAAGAGATCCTGATTGTTAATAGCATCAAATTATCCCGACATATTTGGAAGCAAACTTTTATAAGATTATGACCATCTTGGCAAAACGTTACCGCAATTAAACTCGTGAAGCCGAGGCAAATACAGATGTATCTTTTCTGCAAAGCTGAGGCATGCACAGATGAACAGGCAAGTCACAGCTGTGTTTAAGGACTCGCTTAGCGACGTAGAATGCCAAGATGCCTTTTGAAAATTAGTCAAATAATAATATTACATAATATATGTAATTATCCTGTTGTTAAATTTAAAACGATGTCCTCAAACATCCAATGTGAACAACCACATCTACGCGCAGATTTTTATTACAATGTTGCTTCCTATCATCCTCGCACTACTCCATGTCAATCAATTTATCTCCATCACCTTCACGTAATTCAATGTCTAGCTTTGAAATTAACAAATCCACATCTGCTGCCCTTCAGAAGTTCCTTATAACTTGTCACCAGAGTCTCGATTAGCTCAACCACGTCATCACCCTGTCAGCGGGGGAGATGTCAAAGAGGCAGCAAAATAAGGTGGGGCTACCTTGCAATACCGTATTCTGCAAGCAAATCAGCAATCGCAATACTGCAATGCCATATTCTCAGATCTTAACTGTCTTATCTACTGACGATAAGATAATTTATGCAAATTTCGATAGCCTCGTTAAATGATGAACATGTTTTGAAACAGCAGCTGAACTAAATGTACGTCATGTGAAGTCATGTTTCCTTGCCAGCTATCGACATGCATCCAGAAATCTATGTTCGCTGTTAAATACACCAGCAAAATCAGTTTTAATTCATTCAAATATTCAAAAATAAACTGTTTTGTGATTGTTGTTATATTGAGTTTCCAAATTATTTTGCTAAAAACGACTGAGCTTCCAATGTATGGTAAAAACATCTCTGACATTCGCATCAAAACTGTTAAAACTCTACTCTCGTGAGCTTTGTTTTATTACAATGAAACACGCCTAAACAGTTCATAACGTTTTGCGTTTCTTCCATAAAAAAAATAAAATCAAGGATCGAATCTGTACATTAAAAGAACCAAAGCAAGAGCGGAGAACATTAATAATTTATGAAAAAAATTCAACAGCGAGGTTGCAAGCTTTTCATCTCCACAAACCTGTACGGAACGCGAACCAATAAGAGCCGAGAATGCTTCTTGCAGCTGCACAGTTCTGGCAGTTAATTTTACCATGTATCATTGAGAATTGCAACGAGCACTAAAAATAGCACTGCAAACAGAACACCAAGAAGAACTCAAGCAAAATCTTCTTCGAAAATACGTTCGGGGAAAACTGCTTCTCTTCATCGTCATGGTGGCCAATGCTTGAGTGATTCTTACACCGTTTAGATAAGATAAAGAAGATAAGCTAAGGCCCAAATGGGTATATAATCTTCATGCGCAAATATCTGACCAACTTCTGTTAGTTATAGGAAAAAAAATTCCTCCAGAGCTCGAAGTAAAACCCATAGCATTCCATGTCAAGACTACTAAAACACAGCAGCCTTATTGCACAATCATTGTCGCTATTAAAACTAACGTAGCATTTCACGGCACAGAGTAGGAGTATCTTTTTATCAAGTCAAATAAAACTCACTACTATGATTCACGACAGAAATACAGCAGCCTTATTGCACAATCATCATTACTATCGAAACAAATCTAGCATTTCACAGCGCAAAGTAAGATTGTCTTTTAAAAAAGTAAAAAAATAATGCAAATCTTTGCTTGTTAAAGGATTAAATTCTCCTGATTATGAAGCAAGGTCATACAAATCTCAGATATATACACAGATACATAATTAATAATTCAACTTTACCTGTGCTGGTACAACATGTTATTTTCGACCTGCTACAACCTTACCAGCAAGGTAACAAAATAACACTGCCAAAATGCCTATTATAAAATAATGGCATCGTTTGTCATTAAAAAAGTTTTCAAATCATGTGATCAAGAATTAGTAACCAATGAAATATGACATGGCCATGTGATCAAGAATTAGTAACCAATGAAATATGACAATTATTGTTTAGCTTTATTGCAAGCTTTATTCCGAGCAAGTAATACTTCAGCATCCACAAAACATGTCTGAAATAAATAACGTAATATTCTATAAAATAAATCACGATGGCCTGGCACCATTTGTCATCCAAAAATGTAGCGAATCAGTATTCACAGTAATGTAGTTAAGAATTTGCAGACAAAAAAAATGTCAGACAAAATCATTAAATGCTGGTTAAAGAAGAATACATATAAAGTGTTATCACAACTCCAGGAAAAGTGCGTTGATTGGTTGTTCATGAACAACCAATCAATCAATCAATCAATCAATTAGCCAGTCATTTAGAC
Source organism: Phacellophora camtschatica (assembly GCA_036873815.1). Classification (NCBI taxonomy): domain Eukaryota; kingdom Metazoa; phylum Cnidaria; class Scyphozoa; order Semaeostomeae; family Ulmaridae; genus Phacellophora; species Phacellophora camtschatica. The sequence continues at coordinate 5,168 of JAYJMH010005430.1, read as the reverse complement.
AACCTTTCAGTCCATCAATGTACTTTCTAATGAAACAAGTTCACCAACCCAACATAAGCAACGAATAGTTACTTTTCAGCCAAATAACAAACAAAAAAATCCTTTTTTGCAGGCAAAACACAATAACTAGTTGGCTTGCACAGCAAATGAAAGATGAACCTTGCAAAGAAAAATTGCTAATCACAGAAGATGCGAATGCAAGCGAAACTCCCCTCGATCACATAACATAGGAATTCTTTCTCCAGACAAAATACAACAAGTAAATAGTTTGCACGGGAAATTAAACCTGTATTTTCCAAGGCAAAATTGCAAATCACAGAAAAATACCATATGATCAGCAGTTTCTTGATATTTTCTGTAGAGAAAATGCGATGGTCCGTGCAATTGCAAACGAACTCCCCTGGGTAACAAAACACATGATTTCTTCTCCAGAAAAAACACCATAAGTAAATGCCTTGCACGGCAGATATAAGAAGTATTTTCCAAGGCAAAATTGCAGATCACAAAAAAATACCATATGATCAGCAGTTTCTTGATATTTTCTGTAAAGAAGATGGTCCGTGCAAATGCAAACAAAATCTAAAATGCCAAACTCTAAAAAACAATTGCAGAATCATGACAAGCATTCTTGAAAATCACAGTGCACTGAATCAGCATAAAAATACACCAAGTAATACACAGTGGCATAACAAAATAACATTACCTGTTAAAAGACTTAGCAAGCAGATGTACCTCTCTAAATATAGCGGCGTGTTTATCAAAAGAATACCACGCGTTAAATATTAATACATTTGTAATCTTACATGTAATTTTAAATAGAACCAATAAAATATTCTGTACTGCTTCGTGGAAATAAAAAGAAGCAAGAGGGTTCCATAACTGAGCAATCATGCCATGAATAGAGAAGGCAAAATTCACTGACATGATGGATAATAAAACTTGTTAATAATTCTTCCTTCAAGTTTTATCTCTCGCTTTAGCAATCGCCCATGTAGAAATTATTTTTGGCTAAGCTTAGCAATCGCCTGCTTCGACATGATCTCTTGCGTTGCAATCGCCTCATAATCAGGCATTATCTCTATCTTAGCTAAGCAATTTAGGCAGTATTTCTGGCTTAGGGACAGGTCAATAATATGGCGATGGGGGACAGTGGAGAAACTGGTTTGACGTAAAAGAACTTCAAGACCCCCTAATATCTATCAAATAAATTGAAGACCCCCTTGGCAGTCAAAGTTTTTTTTGAACTCCATTTTTGGGCGATAAAACGTTTGCGGTATCCCCTTACAGGCCTCTGAAAATTTCAAGACCCCCCAATATCTCCTTCCCCCTCCCCATGATTAAAAGCCAATCTCTTAACCTAGCGATCTCTCCTTTAACAGTATCTCTTGCTAAAATAAAGCGTGTGGTGATATTTCAGGTCTGTTTACAAAGAGGTAGGATCATAGTAGGATCATTCGCTTCCATTATCTTTCTGGATTTCCCTCACAAAGAAGCTCTGAATTCTGCTCTGACTTCGAGTAACAGAATTATCTTGTCATGGTAGGTATTCAGTAGGATGATCCACTCTTCTTATAAACAGTCTGGGCATGATAATCCAGGTCGGTGTTACATCATAGGCGATGTATTGACACACACCATCTCTAGGTATATGACAAATATTATTCGTTCTAAAAATACACATTTCAAAATAGCTTTTAAGAATGAAATGCACAAAAATGCTATTTGTCATAGAGATAATGTGTGTCATTATCTTGACTACATGATCTAACACCGATCGATAATCCAGGTATCCAAAGTTAAAAATAACTTGTTTCTCAGATCGAATGGCCTGAGCATTCTGAGCACCTATTGTTTTTAGAACGAATGACGCTTGTATATGCTCTCAACTACGGCATGGGTGACAGGATTTAGCACAAGGATGATTTCTTCCTTGTAAACATGCTCTAAGAAGAAAAAAAAAGAAACACAACTTACACAATGTTGCTCATATCCAGTGTCTTGTTTGGCTCTGGCTCTTTCGGATAATCAGGTAACTTGTGAACATTTTTGGCTGGGGAACAGAAAAATCTCCTCCTGACAGATGTCCCCTTTTCGCCTTTATTCTAAAAATGAAAACAAATGCTGTAGTTTTACCCAATGAAAATAGTAGTCGGTGTACTCAGTAAAATATAGCTGGTTAGAAGAATAAATAACCTCTAATTCTCTTGATTTGCATAAGGTACATAAATATATTACGTGCAATGAATTTTAACATAGAAAAAACGATGAAAAAATGCGTACTGGAAAAACCCGCATATGAAAACCTTCATTTTTGAATCTTAGCATTCAACTTTCAATATCTTCATTACATAAAAACATGCCAACATGTATACAACATTATACTTATACAGTACGAGCCTGCCACTAAGAAACTAGACTTGCCTTAAGTCTATTTCTTTTTAATACAAACCGAGAACTTCAGCTCCTTTTCTAGGATTAAGAAAGAAATATATTTGGGGCAATTGTACTCAGGAACAGGCTTTTGAAAACAGCCTGTTTGCTTTTAAAAAGGTTTGGCAAATTACATGGAGAGGAGCTGAAGTATGCTTTCAATAATTTAATAGAAAAGTCATATCAATGCACTTCTATTATTAGAAATTATTCTCATCACTTAAATTGATCTAAAAAACTTTGAGAAATTTATTTATTTATCAAGGGTTCAAACCACAAATTATTAATCAAAATAAAAACAATTGATTAAAAGTCGTCAATGTTGGTGATTTGTCTACTTGGCGCCAAATAGGAAAGAGATTCCATGCAAAAAAAACTACCAATTTGAAAATGAAATACCTTCACATCATCGCTACAATCTACGCTTGCCTGGCGCTCAAGACCTTGTCTCTTTCTAGTAACACGGCCTTGGTTCAAAGTGAGTTTGGCAGCACATTGTTCCATGACAATGAGTTAGAAATCAAGTGAAATTTGAGACAGGATTGCGGATGAAAATTCGTACAGTTCGCAAAACCAGATGCAAACAGCTTGTAACTCAACAAATCAAAATTCAAAGAGATTTTCATTAATAAGCCATAACATACACATATAGCTATGACAACGAATGTTTGGAGGCAAAACTGATCTCAAAATATACTTCATGACCATGTAAAAATAGCACAAAACACGAAGTTATAACTGATATATATATATATAACTATAATCCAGGAATAACTGGGTATCCCAAAAATATGATAACAGCTTTGATTAAGGCTAGTGCTGAGAATATCACTCAAATCCGTTAACAATTAATTTTGAAGTAATCCTCTATAGTCAACTTAAAAATAAAATCTGGTTTGTTGATATTAATCGTTCGATAATTGAGATAGTGACATTTAAAGTTCAAATTTGCCTCATCATTGAATAACTATTACGGGGTTCTAAACCTCATCATTGAATAAAATTTCCAGATAATTCGCTGATTTCCTTGATAAATTCCACTGAAATTCCCTGATTTTGGGACACCGCGTAACATAAACAGACAGACAGTAGTAAGTATATAGCTGTGCCGGAGCACGGCCAAAAAAGATGAATGGACAAAGAAACCAGCATTATAATGTCATAGCAATAACATTTAGCATTTATTTAATCTTAATATTTAATATATAATATATATAATAATATACCAATATTTAATCTTAAAAAGCATTTAATAAGAATGGTATTCAATGCATGTCAAGTTACATTAGAAGTTCCCTGACTTCCCTGACATTAAAACAAAATTCCCTGATAATTCGCTGGTTTTCCTGTTTTCCAGGTTGGCTGCGAAGCCTGTATTATCTGAAGCACCGGGTAGCTCAAAAAGATATTCGCACTTTTGAAAAATCACAGAAATTCGATGTTATTGCCAATTTAAAAAAATATTTTTCAGCAATCATAGAAAAGGCCAAATAAAATTTTAAAAACCTGTGGCAACGCATAGTCAAATAACAATAATCAAATTGACACACTGGTTTCAAAGCGATTATCCCTCGAGAACAAAACGAAACTCTCTCAACTGGAAAATGAAAACAAACAGTGTTGCGGGGGAGGTGTTTTCATTTTCCAGTTGAGAGAGTTTTGCTTTGTTCTCAAGGGATTATTGCTTTGAAACCAGTGTGTCAATTTCACTATTGTTACAAAGTCCTCTATTTCACTATTGTTACAAAATTTTCTCTTGTTGAAGCCATCTGAAACGGTCTGGGTCCCGCTCAAACAATGCCGCGCGGTGATAACGCTATTTAATGTTATTAGACTTTCGCGGGCTAGGCACGTTAAATACGATAACTCACTCAACTCACTCAACTCACTCAGGTTAGAAGAAAACAACGATATCAACCATTCAAATATTTGAACGCTATGCCAGAGGCAGCACAAGTAGACTCTTTCAAGTCCAACATTTAAAAAATTTAAACAAAAAAAATGAGAGAGAAACAATTAGAGGTAAAAAGAATGAGAGGGAAAAATGATAGAAAACAAATGAGATTTCCCCCCGTATGGCTGCGCGAGCGAAGACTTGCACAAGCAAATTAACTTAATTTAAGATACAAACCAATTTTTAAATCTCTGAAATAAAGAAACAAGTATTTTTGTATTCACCAACTAAAAACGTGACATTTCATTTAGTTTAGTGATAGGCTGTTTGGTATTTCCAGGGAATAAAGTGTCAAAATAAATATTCCAAACAGTGCAGGTATAAGTTTCGTGTGCATGTGAGTTGTTTGCGATGTGCCTGTATTTTTATAAATTTCAATGCAATAAAAATTGTGTTCACTTACCCATGTAGAATACTCTTTTACATCATGATCACCAGTATGCGAGCCAGACTTCTTCTCTCGCCAAAAGCAATCCTATAAACATCAACAAACATAAGAAATTTAACGATTATTTGTCATATTACTGCAGCTCTTAGCTCCCCAAAGTCGTTGCTTTACTTCAACATCTCAAAAATATGACATATAAAATCTGGTTATACTTGAAGACAAGTTACTCTTAATGTAATTGATCATGTTCCATTTATTAAAATTTTAAAAGTTGACATATTATTAAAAGTTTATACTTTTACTCATGATATGCACCTTCAATTATAAATATTAACGATAATAATGAGCGACGTTTCGATGTCATTTTAACATCATTTTCAAGCTAAATGAAATAAA
>JAYJMH010005419.1:0-26415 GCA_036873815.1 Phacellophora camtschatica | reverse complement strand
CTTCTACATCATTTTCACAAAAAAAGAATCATTTTGTACCTCTCATGACGACCAAGGCAGAGGATCTTAAATTTTTTGTTCCTTCTGCATTTTCTACAAAACCTGCCCGTAGTTTTATTACTGTTGCACCAATTCACGGAGTGACTCCTAAAGAAAGCACAAAACCTCACATGGCAGAAATAAAGCAACCTGGGGAAAAACGAAAGCAGCTTTCAATGGATCAATTCACGAAAGTGAAGGTGAGAGTATCGGATATGAAATTTTTAGCTGATACAGATGTTCAACCTTATTTAGTGCCATCACTTCCACCGGAAGCCAGCATTTTAAAATCTAAATCAGAAACGTCTGAAACTGCCCGTTCTAGTGTTAAGGCTGAAGCAACTGAAGCAAAACATGTTAATGAAATTGGCTTTCTTTACCATAATGCCAGCAAACAAGAGAATGCCAAGAAGTATGATATACTTTGCAATGTTTGGAAGCCAGGTGTAAATTTTCAGTTTCCTTCCAATTCTTTTGGTCGAAGATTTCAGCACAAATGGCTTGCACTTTATTCTTGGCTTGCTTACTCGCCGAGTTTAGATGGTGCATTTTGCCTTAATTGTGTGTTGTTTGCTGCAAGTGAGAGTTCTCGCAATGCAGACAAGCTTTCACAGTTGTATAAGGTACCTTTTCGTGCATGGTCTAAGGCTATGCAAAAGTTCAGAGACCATTGTGAAAAATCACCAGGACATCTGACGGCTACCCTTAAAGCAGCAAATTTTCGTGAGGTTATGGAGAGAAAATCACTGCCCATAGACCTTCAAATGGACAAAATTTCAAATCAAAATGTCCAAAAAAATAGAGAAAAATTAAAGCCAATTGTCGAAGCAATTGTTTTTTGTGGACGCCAAAATATTCCACTCAGGGGTCATAGAGATGACTCGAAACATTACGAGATTGCGAAAAATAACCCAGGGAATTTGCAAGAACTTTTAAAATTTGTTGCACGTTGCGGCAGGAACGAGGATTTTCATGAGCACATGGAAAGGAGTAGCAAGTCGGCCACATATAGGTCTAAAACAATTCAAAATGAACTTATTGATATTTGCGGCGAGGTCGTTTTGAAGAAGGTAACGTCAGAAATTAAGGAAGCAAAACATTTTTCGATTTTGGCAGATGAAGCAACTGACATAAGCAACATTGACCTAACAGCAAAACTACAAACGAACACAACTGTGTAAGAGTCTCAGTTTGATTTATAAATCCGCTTCTTTTAGAAGTTTTTTAAATTTATTCCATGCCTCCTTTTTTACTGCGTTGACTAGCCCAACCCACGATTTATTAAAAAGGCGTATACTTTTAAAAGGGCGTTTCCACATATATTAAAGGGCGTGGCCCCAAAAAAATTCTAGGGGCTTCGCCCCCAGACCCCCCTCAATTGGCTCGCTTCGCGAGCACCCCTCATCATATTTCCTGGATCCGCCCCTGAAGAGTACTAAGATTGTATAACCTGCATTGAAGTGTTAAAAGTTGCAAGAGCGAGTAGCAAGAAAATTATTTAAATTTTGCAAGATTATATATTTGATGAAGACTTTATGACCAGAAACGTACGATTAAAGAAATCATTTTTTGCTTTCTTCCTTACTTTTTTCATTCTAAACTTTTAAATTTGATTCCAGCATGTCTCAGTTCAGAATTTTGAATGAAATTTTTTCTTTATAAAGCCGGGCTTTCATAAATCGTAATTCGTCGGCGATTGTTGTCGATGGCATCAGCGATGAATTACGATAAGTTAAAACTTATGAAAACCATGTTGTCTTGAGCAACGGGGACCATCGCCGATCATCGCCAATGGATCTTTCAAAATCAAAAAATTTTGAATTCAGAGCATTTAAATGAAAGCCAGACATCGGTGATCATCGCCGATTTTTAATAGATTCTCGCAACATTTCTACGATTACACGCAAATATTGAGCTGGATCCAGACTCGTTGTTTTTCTTGAGATATTGAGGATCGGCGATCATCGATGAATTAAGATTTATGAAAACCAGGCTTAACCTATCCATTTTGAAAAGTCTGCGTTTCAAACCGAAAATCTTTGTTATTGTTGCGTATTTGTATTAATTTTCACACTACAATAATATTATTTTTATTTGCATGCTTTCTGATACCTTTGTGGACGGGCCTTAGGAACCATGGTGTTTTTTATTCATTTTTCGTTTCCCATCACTCATTGATTTTTGTTGTGACCTACTCCTACCACCTTAACCAGGGTACTACCACCTATGTGAATGAAATGCAGGGGTGATAGGAAACCAAAAAGAGAAAACGCACAGAAATGAAAAACGCACTCCACGAGTCCTAAAGACCATGCTTTGTGTACAATGTTGGGAAGAAGTTTGACAGAAAGAGATGTATTTGGCATAATTTTATTCCTCCGTTGATTTATTTACAATTACAGTTATTCACGGTTGATTGATTTATTTTGAAAATAACCAATCATTTTGCAGCATTTACGATCATGTGTTAAACATTATGTGATGCGATTGGCTGACGCTGAAATGTAAACAAACCTTAACTCTCAATTAAACTTTTAATTTAAAAGTGTTGAAAATTCTGGTCAAGTGAATAAACTTTTCTGAAATTATTCTATTATTATTATGACAACTATAGCACTGCTGTTGCAAGGCGTGGGGCGGGGCAGGGATTTCAAATTCTTGGATATGCAAACATTTTGCTTGGGATTTTTCTTGTTTCCCCCAAAAATTGTTTATTTGTTTCTCGACAAATTCGTTTGTTTCGCTTTTGCAAATATTATTTCCATGCCCCTAATCCGTATAAGAAAATGTTGCAAGCTCGTAAGCAAAAGTGATGATTGGCTTTCTTTGATTTGTCCACATTTCCTACTTTCTGTCAATTGTGCAAACTTTCATTTTTCCACATTCCAATATTCCGTGTTTTCTATATAAACACAATATTGATTTTCTGTGGCAATTTGCGTTGTTGCCCCCTCCCCCAATCCCAAACATTATTTCTTTTGTTTCTATTTGATATGTTTAGATGGTCCTCTGAGGGAGGTAGAAAATTTTGAAGCCCAAACATTGAAATGCTGCAATAGGAAATGTGTGAGATTACATGACTTTGAAATATGGTATCTTGGATTAAGGAATGAAGAAATCTGGATTTTAAAACAATGGAATATCGTAATATGGAGTGCTTGATAAGGAGTGTAGGAAATGAAACGTTGAAATATAGGATGCTAGAACATATGAAGAGATTGACAATGAGGTGTGAAGATATGAAATATTGGACAGTTGCTGTGGTGAACGAAAGGGGAATTTGAAATTTTGAATTTTAGATTGTACTTTGATGATGTCGTTGTGTTGTAATATGTAGTAATTTTAGCATTTTTAAACCAGCACATGCGGAAATGTTTTGGCGTATATTTGAAATGTCTAGAGTATTTTGAAATTAATCAATTCTCGGATTGTGGATTTTTTGAATTTTGAATTATTTTGGATTGTACTTGGATGATGTTTTTGTAAATTTTGGCATTTTTGAACCAGTACATGTGGCGTATATTTGAAATTTTTAGAGTATTTTCGAAATTTATCAATTCGCGGATTGTGGATGTTTTGAAATTTGAATTATTCTAGATTGTACTGGGATGATGTCGTTGTAATATGTAGTAATTCGAGCATTTTTGAACAAGCACATGTTGAAATTTTTCTTGGATAATTTTGCGCTAATGTTTTAGCATTTTTGCATGTTATAGCATTTTAGCTAATGTTTTAGCAGTTTTAACATTTTTAGACTAGGACAAAAAAAAATTTCTTGGATTGTTTTGATGTAAAATGCCCAGTTGTACCAGTGCACGTTTGAGTTCAATTGCCAAGATAATTTCGCATTAAAATGCCTGGTTTTGGCATTTTTAAAACAGCAGATGGTAAAATATTTCTTGAATAATTTCGCGTTAATATGCCAAGTTTTAGCATTTTTGAACCAGCACATGTTTCAATGTTTCTTCAATAATTTTGCAGTGACATGCCAAGTTTTAGCATATTTAAACCATTGCATGCTTAAATTTTTCTTAAATAATTTCGCGTTTATATGCCTGGTTTTCGCATATTTAAAAATAATTTCTATTTTTGCTCATGTGTTCTTATTTTTGAACAGTGTCCTGATATAAAATTTAAAAAAATAATCAGCTGGAAAATTTGTCTTTTATCGAAATAGTTTTATTCAATATACCAGGTATACATATTGTAATCTTATTTTTGCCTTCATTTTAATTTTTTGCATATACTGTATGCGATCAGAAGCGGGGGATGTACTCATTTTCTTCTTAGTTTTTTATATAATCTCTGTCTTGATGTTCGTAGATTTGAGTTTTTAGGAAAAATAGTGCATAAAAATTCGACACTTTTTTCGCTCCAAGTCTATTTCGTTCCAAATCCGTGAAATTTCAAAAATTGGTGAATGCGGAGGAAAACAATTTCCTTTCCTTCCCTTCTCCTCCGCATTCGTCAATTTTTTGATTTTTGCTTTGTTTCAACAACGTTTTCACAAATAAATTTAATGATTGCAAAGCATTCTCGTAAACTTATTTTAATTCGAAATCAATTGCACAGTTGAAGCGTATTTTATTCCCATTTTGATTTTTCTCATTCCACCTGTCCTACATTCCGTGTTTCTATTTTTGTCACATGCTGTTTTTGTCACATTCCGTGTTTCTATTTTTGTCACAGGCTGTGACAAAAGTAAAAGCACGCAAAATGTAGGACAGGTGCAATGAAAAAAACCAAAGTTGGAATAAAATACAAATTTTACTTTTCCAAACGCCCGTGGTTGAAGTGAAAATTTTCTCAATCCGTTTTCACATTCCAAAAACTTGACTTGCCCCTTTTTCAATCATTGTCCAAACCATTTAAATATTTTCACACCTTTTTTAATAAGGTGTTAATTAATCATTGTTCTTTTGTAATGTAAGTTTTTTATCATCAGAGGTGATTCCATGAAATTATAGGAAACGATTCGTTTAACACCAACACCGGATTGACAAAAGCAGGAAGGGAACATTCGGTTTGAGAAAATGGATTGTGATGGCGACGTCATCATTTCTGGGCTTCTGAGCTGAGAAAGTGAGAATGACTAGAAAGCTTTTACTCATTACTCTCTGAAGCATTACCCCATGAAGCATTACCCCCTGAAGCATTATCTTAATTCATTTTGTTTCAAAATAGCCAAATGTGAGACCTCGTAGCCACGGGCTCCTTGTAGTGACCATCTGACCCCTCTTTCCTCAGCTCTGTTCATACCCCTAAATAATTATTTTTGGTATTAGTATATTGTTTGGTACATTTTTATTGGCCTGTTTTAGTTTGATTTTGTGCTAAAAGTTAATCCGTTGCAACGAAATATAAAGAAATTCAAATAAAATTTGTGAATTAAAATTTGAAAAAACTATCAAAACTTTGAATAACGTTGGAACTTCTTTTTCAAACGGAACCTTTTTAGGTCACCTGATAAATAATCATTTTTTATTGCATCTTCTTTGACGATAGACTTCTTGACGAAAACACGGGGGCTGATATTTTTGCTTAATTGTTCAGAACAATGATTGATTTTAGTTATGAATGAGACTTAATTAGAAAACAATTCAGAAACTCTAGAATATGAATGGCATTTATAACAAACACCAGGCTGAGATTTGAGATTTGGGTCACTTTTGAATTATGTTTCTGAGAAAGGTAGGGTTAGCAAGTTTGTAAAAATCAACAAGCGTGCATATAATTTGCTTGCTATATAAAAGCTGTTTACTATTTTTTCAAACTTGAATGAAACGTTGGACATTTGTACTTGATACCATAATTAGAGTTTTGAAATGCTGTAAGATGGAAACTGGAGTGTAGTTTGCAAGAATGGGTTGGTAGATAGCTCTTAGGTTACTACGTGGATACAAGGACTGAGATACGAATTTTTGTTTGATGGGGCCCGTGGGCAAAGATTATTATGTTCAACGCCAAGGAGGAATATATATCCTATATATTTTAACTGACAATGATCTTTTTAGGGGGGGGGGCAAGTCCCCACTGGCACCCTATATCTCGGTACTTGCTTATATATAATATGACTGCCTTAAGATTGTCTTCCACTGTCTACTGTGGATTGCTTCTTCATAACTTGTGTTACTCCTCTACTGTATTTTAGGTAGAGTAACTGCCTCGAAATGGAGATATTATTATTATTTTTATTAATTTTCTTGTTATGACTTTTAATTATTCTCGCTATTATTATTATTATATCAAGAAAACGTTTATGCTCTAGAAAATTTTTTAAACAGCATTTAATCGGAAAATTCATGTATTTTGAAAGAGCAGATAATCGAACAGCTTTATGTATGGGCTGTTTATGTACTTCATGACCTGTAAACAGCTGTTTACAAAAAAATTCTTTGTTTCAATTTTTTACAACAACAAAAAACCGTGAACTTACAAGGCCTGTAATGAGAGTTTCAATAATATTGAAAGTTTGGTACTTTGAAGGAATGAATGAATTCATAGAGATAGCCCTCCGCGTAAACTGAACCCGGCGTCTATGTAGCTTTTTGTTGCAATAAAAGCTACAAATTTCCCAAATCAAAACCATGTTTTTCATACATAAATTGGAATCTGTTAGTTAGTGTTTTTCTTATTTTCAAAATTATCCAACTTTTAAATGATGAATTTTAAATTAAGCCACTGCTTTGGTTGAATTCTTTTGTTGCCCTCTCTTTTGTCGATTTACAGTATATCTGACTTATATCTGATTTAGATCTGACTTAGATCTGACTTATGTCATCCCCGTCGGTGAGCATTAATTTTATTACGACCCTGAACGAAAACAACCTCAAAAATACTACACAGCCATCCTGAATGAACACTTTACAGGACTCTTTAAAAATTTCACTGTGGTAATGTGCAAATAACTTGTCAGAGCCGGCTAAGACAATCCCTTTCAAATGATACTATATCCGTTGCCAAACTGCTTTATTCAACTTGATTGTTCCTCGAAACAAAGGCAGAACAAAAGAAACAATAATAAGTCTTTAAACGTGAGAACAATCATAAAGGATAACACTTAGAGAGTTATTTGTCAGAACGGTGTTGACCTATAAATTATCCTTTTCAGACAACATCTGATATTTCTTTTGGGCTTTGGCCTTACCCGTTCACAGCGCACCGAACGAACTTGTGCACGGACTCTCACGCCCCCAAATCCGTCCCACATTATGAGTTGCTCGAATTATTGGAATGTTTTCTGACGTAACCCCCGTGATAAGAGACAATCAAACCCGTAATGCTTACCGCTCTTTTATGGAAGTGCTTGAACGTGCTAAGATTGATTGACAGCAAGAGCCGGGTGTTTACTGAAGTGAGCTCCTCCTACACATTATATATGTTCGCATATGTTCTGACATTTGTAACAGAGCATCTTAGAGAGACATTCAGTCATTCAAGAATACGACTCGAAAACTACTGAGAGAAATTTTAAGCAATTGCAAAGGAGTTTGTGGAGGAAACAGATGAGAATTTCCACGTGAAGCGTAAAAGAGCATAACAGAGTTGGATTTTTCGTATATGCTGCAGGATTTATTAATTAAGAACGATGAAATCGCTTGTATTTTCGTGCATGTTTTGTTGCTTGTTATTTTTGTGTTATGAAGAGGTTGTATGCCTTCCGGTACTGGACGTGAAAAACTCGGCTCAATTATTGATCGCGACCAAGCAGAGATTTACAAATGAAACGAACAAAAAAATGATTGCATTGAACAAGAAAAAACTGCTAACATACGAAGACTTGCCTGACGATGGAAGCCTTGACGAGGAGTTTGAAAGGCAACAAGCGCAAAGCAGTAATGGTATGTGCATGTGTGTATATATATAGAGATAATTTTTTCTTAAGAAAAGTATGAAGTGCGATGACCGTGTGTCTTTTCAAAGGTCACAGGAAAATTTGCATGAATCGCTTGATGGGCAATGAATGGGAGTAGTTTTTCATGAAAACTTTTTGTTCAACCACGAGCAGTGATCTTTTACAGCAACAGCCTCGTATTTTGTTATGTTGTTATTTTGGTTGATAAAAACTCTGCACTTCGCAGCGCACAGTATAACATGCCATGTTGAGCACGTGCTATTCTCATGTAATATTCTTTAGGGTTTTTAATATAATATGTTAATATTGTGACCAAATATATGCAACCAGTTAGCACTAGAGGAAGGCACGCATGACCGTGAAATCAGGGCTGCCAGCTCTAGCAATACGTTGGTTTGTGTTTTAAAGAAAATGATCCTGAAGAGATTTTGATAATAATAGTAGTACGAAGAGGAGATTTTCTCACAATATCAAAGAGGGCGTTTTCTCGTGCTGAACATGTTTCATCTGAACTTTACCTAACAACAGACCGGAGGCGTATCATTTTTCTGCTGTAGTCTAATAAACAGAGTACAGATATTATTTGAATATTCCTCAAACCGTACTTTTTGATATCAAATGGAATGAACCCGATTTTTAACACTCAATCAATACTAAAATGCAAAGTGACCAAAAGACAGAAATACCGACTCGATTATTTACGATATTATGTCAAAGACTTTTAAATTTCATTTCCATTATGCTCTTTATGGTCGTTTATAGAATTATTCATCTAGCGTTAATTGTAAATTTGCGATTAATAAGCAAATTTAGAGAAAGAGAATGATAACTACATCAAAATGAGTGATAACGGTGTAAACCACATACTTCCCTGACAGCAATATCTAATTTCACTATATCTTAAAATTAAATGCTCATTGCCAAATTATCTGATTGCCTGCACATGTTGAACGAAAACGGCCAGGCAATCACGACATCCTATTGAGATTTATTTGCTGATGCGGGCGACGAAATTTCGTCGTTTTATTTCAATTCGATCTGAGGTCTTGATTGGTTGTGCAACTTGTAATTTTGAGTTTTTCAAGGGCAAATAGAGCGTAAAATGATATTTAGCTCTAGATGCTTTTCATACCTGATATGGTGGTAGCGAGTTGCCAAACATCAAAGCTTTCTTGCTTGCGTTTTTTCCAACAATGGCAACTCTTGGGTATATTCAGTGCGCAATACAAACACGTACATTAAAAGTTTCTCAATAGAATTGAAAAGGAGTGGCAAGCATATCGAAGCCGTGAACATAAAAGCAAGTATTCAACTTTCGAATACAGTTCAACGCAATTTTCAATGACTTACAATTTATCAAATATTTTCCCATGTTCCTCTGATTTCCAAATAACTCGTTTTGTTTGTGCTTCATAAGCTTTCTTATAATGATCCGTTCAGTGTAACAATTGAGCTCACTAGCATGTCACTCATTGCGTTTTGCACATTTTCTTTCTTAATCTCCCTTTACCTCTGTAAATTAATGTCTTTTTCGATAACGTAAACTCAATTACGCGAGTTTAATCCCGACTTCCTCTAAGTAATATGCAAAGACAAATGTTTTCTTTTCCTTCGTTGATATAGTTTAACAAGTCAGGGAATTTTTCTCTTTCTAATTTTGAAACCAGGCGGGGAACCTCCAGCTCTTACCAGTTCTTTCTCGCTGTCATTCTCAGCTCATTGTTGGGGAAGCGCGCGATCGTTACAAGGTAAGAACTAGCCGTTGATACTAAAGTATTTCTTTGCTTTTTAATCTGAAAGGACATTTTGCCTATGCATAAACGCGTTCTCGCTTTTTCTATCTCGATTCTCGGTCCATTTGAGGACAAGTTCATACGTGGATTCTATTGAAGTCTCGTAATAGATGTCAGATAGGTGGAGATGTCGGCTTTTCCTTGCCCTCTTTCAATTCTGACGTTGCGTTATTCCCCAGTCGTAAACGAGGTAAAAGGTGCTTTTTTACCATTCAGCAAATGGCGAAAAGGCATTTACTTTGATGCCTTACTTGTTGCTTTTATCCAGGGAAATACATTTTCTTGATGTAATGTTTCAGATCCTATGGTTTTGCGTTGTTACTCCTGCATCTTTTGCGCTGTTTCCTTTCGTGACATTTCACGATAAATTGTTTTCTTTTTTTAAAGTTGCAATAATATCTTTTCTGAGAGATTTTGTTGAAACAGGTTTTAAATTTTGTAACCTCGCACCCACGCAATTGCCGCTCTCTTTGCACGTCAATAACTTTACAAGTTCACAATTACTTTTGCGAAAGCACAATTAATATCCAAGAACGTAACGACACCATTTCGAAGTAAAAATGTCGAATTTGCGTCTCATTTGCGTTTAATTAAACACCATTTTAAGCATTGGAAAATTTAAATTTTGATAATAATTGCTGAAAAATTGCATTTCGCGGTCGTAAATCTACAAAATACCCAATTTGAACGTTTTTTTCTTGCTTTGAGAAGCTTGCTGCAAAATTGTAAAATTGCTTCGAAATTGCAGTCTTTCGGCACCAAGAAAAATTGCTGTGCCAGAAAGAGAAAAGCGTTGCCGTCCTATTCCCCGTGAAATTCCGATGACCTCAACATTGAATTGAGTGACGCAGTTGTTTTTCTGCGATTTTTTCTGCAGCTCATTGCTTCTTCGATGCTTATCCAGCTTCACAGAATAGACTTTCTGTAAATGTTTTCAATTCATTTCGAAATCTAAAGAAACGCGCTATTTTTATTTTTGTTAGTTGGGTGCCTCGGAATCATTGAGGCTTTAACTTTCCACTTAGAATTTTGAGCTAATTAGAATCTCAAGTACTTATGTTTCCGGAAATATTGCAGCTGTTTTTGCAACAATTTTTTGCAGCAGTTTTCTGGAGGCTCAAAAGTTTAGTCAATATTTTAAGAAATATTTTCTTCTCGTATATAATTGCATGTTCTTTTGTTACTTTTTTGAACTTTTATTTCAAAAGAATTACTCTTTGTATCTTACTCTGTTTTATTGGCTCGATCAAAGTCCTTGCGTCATCACTTAATAGAATTTCTAGGAGATTCGAGAAAACAAAACGCCCCATTCCAAGTGGGGTTTGGATAATTAATATCGTGTTCAAAAACGTGAAATAAATAAGCATAGTTTTACTATAATTTGGAAGTAAATACGAGGAAAATGTTTTTTTTCGAAATATCCCTCTGGAATAAGGTACATAATTAAAAATGCATTTGATGCATTTGCGCATGCATTTTAGCTTCATTGTCGAAATATTGGTGATATTTATCTTATTGCATCTATTTGTCTAAGTATTTTAACTGCTCTAAGATAAATAATTATCGCCTGTAAGTCTCAGGTAAATAGTGTCTTTGCATTACTTGGAGAAGCAATACGAAAGATTGCACGTCAACACAGAGTAGCTCCAAATTTACGATATGATCCAAAACTGCGCTCTTGAACTAAAAATACTTGTTAATTTTTAAACAGCAATATTCTCTTAAATGTCATTGTGGTTAGAAATGATAACAACATGTTTTGGAATCTGCAAAATAAGAACAGTTTCAGGTTTATGTGGAATTTTCGTTGTTTTGGAAAGTTATTGCCTGCACAATAAAGTCTCGAGCGATGAGGTAACTGAGTGCCTGAGTGTAACGATTATAATTCTCTACTTACGAATATGATTTGAATATCTAAAATCTTATTATGTTCATGTTGCATGAATTAACATAATCAACATTGTTGGTTAACATTAATTAACGAATTTCACATAATCCCCTGAATGCCCGGGAACGAGGTTGCACACGCTTACCATTGTATTGATTCCAAGTTGATTTTGAGGAATTCTATCAACACTGCTCCTGCTAAAAATTTATCGTGAAGTTTATCGAGAATGTTGTTGATGATCCGTATTTCCTTTTTTAGAAGAAAACGAGAAGCAATTTTACGATAGGAGATATTTTCAAGGAGATATCAAACTTGATCCTCTAACAAGACTGTACCTTGAGGTGGACCGAAATATGCCTCCAAGACGAAAGCGTGCCGTTGCTCGTCCCGCGACCAAACGATGGCCCAACCGAACTGTCCCGTTCTCGATTGACAAGCGTCTACGTAAGTGAATTTTTGCTTTTTTTTTCGTTTGAGACTTTAGATTTATGTACTAGGTTTATATATTTGTGTACTAGGTTTATGCATTCGCATCATTTCCATTCAATTTTGAAGAAAGCCAAGTCCCACGTCTTGATTTCACCGTCGCCAGTTTCCGGAGTTTGTTCGTTCCAACTAAAAGTTTTTCAGAAGAGTCATCTTTGCATTGAAAAATTGGACGCCTACGTTACAACGTTAAACTGCTGCATTTCAACGTTAATTTTAAATTTTTTTTATATCTACCGCGTGATTGGTTACGATTTGACCACGTGCACTGACAACGGACAACTGTGAACATTTCAGACGAGTTTGCGTGTTTATAAATTTCCTTATATGGGATTTAAGAGTTTTGTAAGTCACTACACGTTTTAAGCCACATATGACCACACATTTGGTAGTTAAGGTGGTATTGTGTGCATCATATAATTCAGGAAGATCTTGTGTGCCTAGATTACATGCAAACATCAAATAGAATATTTCACTACTGATCTAAAATGTAATATGATATGAGTTATAATGAATATGAGACAACTATAAAGATAAAATCATTCTAACGTAATAACGTAAGTGCCCAAAATCAAGTAATTACGTTGTTGATGGAAGCTGATTAAAATACATCAGTTATTTTGTCGATTAATTTATTGATCTATTGATTGATCAATGCAATCATTTCGTTGTTGTTAATTATGCATTCACTTCATAGGTGTGTAGTTCATTGGGTGATTGACTTACTATACCATTATCAATTTTAGGCTTTATTAACCAATGGACCAACTGGGGCTTGCATACAGGGCACTCAAAATGGTTAGGTTTAGGGAACGCCCAACTCTGAATTTGCATTCCATTAAAATAGCACCTTGCTTAATTCATTTGTCATCCAGTCATTTTGAAGTGGCTATCAACGTTAGGGGGCTTCGAAAGATTTTAGGTTTCATAGACATCGAATTGACAAACATTTCGATTTGACCCAAATCGTGTCTGTTTTACGGTGCATTCGCAACACTTTAAATCTTATTTTCTTTTTAATCCTCGTTTTGTGCACATTTTCGTTTGCAAGGATGCGAAAGCGGAGCACAGATAGAGGTTTAGGCAAAAACAATCTTTTGTGCGGCTCGTGCTAAATATTATTTCTCCATCGGAAATCTCACGGTATCTTGAACAATAAGAGTACTGACCTGATAATAATGTTAACCATTTCATATTGGTTATTCTGGTAATGACATGTGGTTAAAAGCGAAGGCTTATGATGCTTTGCATATTTTCATGACGCAGCTGCATTCGTAATAGTATTCAAAATTGCATTCTATTGCTGCTGCAAGCTGCTGCATACAGGTAAATAACCCATATTTTTGTGCAAAGCCAAAATTCGATGCAATATCATTCAAATTAACGACTTTGAAACTTGGGGACGATATGATTTGAAGGCCAACTTTTGTAATAGATTTAAATTGAGCGGTGCGATTCTATTCCGTGCCAAATCACAAATTTTTATTTCGTACTCAATATATCGAAGTAATGCCATATCGAGGAAATGCTATGAAAGTACTCAGCGAGTTTCTGATAAAGAGTACAATATATACATTAAATACATATAATGTGATCACAACGCAACCGATTAGAACTTTTGGTTTATTTTGTTGGATCGGTTACTGTTGGTTTGGGCAAGTAATGTCGGAGAAAGAAATAATTTTTTGATTTTGCGATATTGGAAAATTAATTTGGATTTAAAATATGGAAGCATTACGGTTAAATGATAGGCTTGCGGATACTTGCATTTCCTTGAAGAATCAAATAACGTACTAATGTTAATCATTGCATGATTACGAAAACTTCAAGCTTCTTGTGCATGATGGAATATTATTTCAAAATCTCCAAATTGCCAATCTCTTTTAAAGTCATAAAATAAGATTTCCTGACTTTAATTTTAATTTCACAACTTTTGCTTTTATTTGTAAATGATTAATTAAACTGTTGGCTGTTTCAGTATTGCAAGTAAACATATTTAGATGTTGTCTCGTTTTCATATGAACTGGTCTCGTTTTGAAGTGACTTGCTTTCGTTTTGAAATGTTTTTATCCATAAGATTTATCTGCTTTTACTCATTTTAATGTTACATACTCCTACTCATAACATGCGAAGTTTGTCACATGCAAAACATTAATTTTCCCCAATCATCCCATCATTATCATGTGTTATTATGTTGCCTAATAGTTGTTCCAAATTTGAAAAGTTATTTTTTTTCTCATAATCCAGTTACTGTCCGCCATTTCCTATGGCAGGTGTAAACAAGGATAAAATTAAACGTTTTTGTAATTTCTTAACAAATGTTGAATATCTCTGTAGTTTTTAATGGTATATGCGGGCTCTTATGAGCTATACAATGTTGTGAACCACATTCTATTTTCTATTTCAATAACCATCATGCTATATTTTGAAACAAACCTCTCCAACGTCAATGACACTAACAACACTGCACGCCTGCTTTTAAAGACATTCTACTGATATAAACCTATTTACTTTGTTTCGAGGCATATTTTTCAGAGAAGAAATTCCTAATTACCTCTCTTAAAGTTTGCGGAACTATGCTAGTTTACTCTATAAGTTGGAACTGAGTTTTCATTATTTTGAATCCCATTAGAACCCGGCATTTTCTCCAGAGACTCGATCAAATTTTGACGCAAGATTTTACTGATCTGAAAAAAAAACTGAGAAAAGTGGGAATTTCCTGGAACGAGGTTAAACATTTGTGTCTCGCAAGTATTATATTCAGTTTTCCCCCAGTCTACGGTAATTACTTTGAGGGGGGGGGGGCGAATGTGTTTTTAATTTTATTGCGGAGCATGCAAAATTCCTGATTGATTTTACGACGGTTTTTTCCATTCAGGAAATTGTACTGTGCCATCAGTGTGATGAAACTTTAGATACCCTATAGGCATAGCACTCCAGCAATGCCCATCAATGGCTCTTGCATCGATTGATCGTCTTTTTTGAAACAAAGTTTGTTTTCAATTTGTTTTGTTTATGATAACATCAAGGTTGGCAGTAGGTGTTCTCACATCACACCGAGAAGTATCGCGACTAACGATCTATTTTTTTCAATTTGTTTACAACGATTTTATAGTTGTTATCTCATCTTATTACCGAAAGTAGCTGAAACTGTAAGTGATATGCCTGAGGGCTGTGCTTTCGTGGAGCGCGGATTAATGCTTCTTTGCGAGGCTTGCTTTTAAAATAACATCTGATGTTATCAATTTGCGAAGTGACTGACGTGTGAATTATTTTAACTCATTACCCCCCTGAAAACATGTGGGGTAATGAGTTAAAATGAGAAAACTCTTGTTTAAGTGTAGACTTGTTGCACGTTAGTGGTGGCGTTAGGGAGGAGCTATTCTGCGGCCGTGCAACAAGTCTAGTAAAAGTGTGTCCTCATTATATAATTCCCACCTTTCACTCCCTCCCACCTTAACTTCGGCTGCTCTTCTTGCCCAGTCCGTTACAGCTTGTGTAATAACAGGCTGTTCATTCGGCAATCGAAACAATCGTTATTACATTGTTTCAAGTCGCTTTGTTTCTTTAGAATGGATTTCTGATTGTTTTTATAGCGAGAGGAATAGGCTATAAAGTCTAGAGTGAACGTTAGCAGTTGAGCACGTATGCGTATTTTATTGCAGTTTAAAATATTTTTAAATGGGGGCAACTGCTTTCCCTTCCTCAATAGCCTTGCATGATCGTAATAGTCTAGCCCCAATATAATAGTAATGTAAAAGTCTAGTCCCAATGGTGTCGGGAGCACTGACTCGAACAAAACAGCTGTTGTTAAAATTTCTAATATTTTGAACATGTTATTGGGAGATTAGAACTGGTGCTCAGCCTATTTCGGAGAGGGAGGTTGGCAGGCTGCCAAATGCTCGTGATATTTCGCACGCCAAACCACAACAGGAAGAAAAGTTATCTTGAATTCGTTGTTGAACTTTGGCCCTTGTAAAGTCTACATTTTTTTGTTAAATAGCTATTTGATTTTGAGTATTGCTTTGTGGAGATGAAGAGATGTTTTTTGTGGAGCAAACATTCAGTTAGAATATTGTTGCCCTGAATGGCACATCGCTCCTTGTCCTGAAATGAAGCACCTTTGTATTTTCGATAATCTTTTTGAATTTGTGAGAGCTGGTATGTTCTAATTTCAAGCCAGATGCACTCTTTATAAGATGAATTGTTTCTAAAACGTCTAGAGACGACGTTCCATTTAGGGCGACGCTGCTCTAGTTTGACAAGAACAAATTAGCCGCAACTGGAATATAATTTCGAGCAATTTCAAGGTAGAAAGTTTTTTCTACCCACAAAATACAAAGATTTTTTATATTATTATTCATCTTCGCTCTTGGAACCGATTTTACTCGCACGAGAAAAACTCCTTAATCACGGAGAAAACCATTCTGAGTTTAACTTCGTTATCAGATACCTGGGGAGCGAACATCCAGAACCGCAGCATTTTGATTTGACGAGAAGATTTATTTGTGAATTTTTTTTCAAAACTAAACAATCTATTCAATCAGAAAGACCTCCCACTGAATACGCTCACAGATGCGAATATTTGAAGCAGTAATAAATAAAATTTTCGGACTTTGATGAAGTATAGTGATTATATTTTTGTCGTGATGTCCTAATAGTCATGGGAGCTTTTTAATTTTTATACTTTTTGCTGTATTTTAACCGCATGATGTTCCGCGCCTGGCTGTTTTAGTTGCTTGAGTCGGTTTTATGACTAACTATTTTTTTTGCACAATGCGATAAATTTAAGCAATATTAAAAATGCTTGCTATGTTGAAAATGTCAACAAATTTAATCATCAGGTATGTCTTCGTGCTCATAGATTTTAGGCCCACATGCAGTCCCAGGCCCCTGACCGTGTTCTCGAAAACAAAGCAATTACGCAGTGGCAATTGTTTCAACGTTTGTGTGCTAATGTTATAGGTTTCAGCCAAAATGAAATTGGTTCGAAAATAATTTTGTTTGATTCTGCATGCAATTTTCGTAATGTTTTGTGTGTCTCGATGATTTCTACCAAGATATTATCAAACTCATTTCATATAGAACAGCCGTAAAGCGCGTGCCAACTTGATAAAATTCATTGAAAGACTTTTGAGTCGGTTTGATTTGTGTTTACTTACTGCTCTGCCACACATCTTGAAAGATTTTCAACAAACATCATTTTTGTAGCGTTTTTCTGGAAAATCACAATGAATATCCTGGACTAAATCGAAGCACATTACGTATTCTTTGACAGTTATTTTCTCCGTAATTCGATTTTCAACTGAAAAAGCCCGCGAATGCCCGCCGATATCAATTTATACGATACTAACAAGGAATGGCGGTCTGCGTGAGAACGCTTTTTGCGAAGAGCAAAATGCTTTCCATTGATTAATTTATCGTGTACATTTCGATGGGTAAATAATCTACGTTTACTTTCCTCCGAATTATTCTAATCTGTTAATCGGCTCTCCTGTTTACACTTTGAGAATTCGTTGTATTTCATATCTATTTCTACTTTGACTTCCTGCTCTAAATATCCTAATAAAATGTCAATCAATTCCGACTCCATCTGCCCTTTGTTTCATATATCCACTCCGCTATTTACGCAAATCGAATGCTCAATCTTGTTGGTTTTAACCAACGCAAAGACTGCTGGTATTCACCTACGCAGGGGCTCAGAATTCATCGCTTATTAGCATGGACTGAGTCACTTGGAAAACAACGCAGGGGTGGCCATATTCCTAATCATACAAAATAAAATCTCTTTGTTTTCTTTGTGAATATAATACAGCCTTTTCGTTACAATTTTCTGTCACGCTTCGGTTAGGAAGACCTTGTTTGGAACAAAGATACTCGATTTTAAGGGGACTTGTCTTACGTAAATACTTCCGTACATGACCCTTGAATTGTATCGCCAAAAATCTTTAAACATACATTACTTTATCACGTGTTTAGACCCATCTTTCTAACCTTGGTTCTAAAATATCATGTTTAATTCATGCCGTTCGTACAGGATTTGACCCACATATTTTTTTTTATAAATTTTGCCTAAATTCCACCCTTATCTGTGGGGCATTTACCCGTCCCCAAATATTAGAATGTGCCTCCCCTTATCTACAAAAAAAGAAAAACAAGTACGTTTGGGACAAATGTTCTTCATAAATTAGTTTTGGATGTATGCATTATTCTTCACAAATATTATTAAAAAATTTCACTTTTCTTAAATCCCGTTTCAATATTCTGGGCTTATTTAATTACTACGGAAAATTAACTAAATTAATAGAACCTATGAATGACGTATATATATCTTAATCCTTCACTTTTTTTAGCGAAAAAGACAAAGTACAGGATTCGCATAGCCATCCGTAAATGGAAGACCACATGTTTGAATTTTCGGAGAAAACGAATATCTGATCAGGATTTTATTCACTTCATGGACGATGGAATCGGGTAAGTGTTTCAACTTTACTCTTCTTGAGATGGCCTGGAAGAACTTTATACCCAGAATTCGTAAAAGGAAATACTCCTGGTATCTACCGGTTTTTTTTTAAATTTTTTATCGACTCGAAACGATAAAGAAAAAACTTGAAACAGAACTTAAATGGTAAAAACCCGTTCGAAATTATGGAATAAATTAGCTTATTTATGGAATAAATTAGCACAAGTTTGGAATAAATTAGCACAAATCTGGAATAAATTAGCTCTGCTTAATTCCGCTAAAAATCTTGAGGTAGGTTACGTACTACCAAGGTGCTTCTTCTTTTGAAAACATATCTGGGAACCAAATTGCAGTGATTTCACTGAGTGTCTCGAATTGTGTACCATCATAAAGTTGTTCGCGTCATCATTTTTCGAATTAATCAAACGGAAAACGAAAATTATTGTGACCTGCGCAGCCTCGTTATTAAGGCATATAAAATGAAGCTGCTCAGGGTCACCAGAGATTTTAGTTGTTGTTGTTCATTTTGCGTGTAAATTGAATTGTTATGGTACGAGAACTTATGGCCTACGAGTCAAAGGGCTTTGGAACATGCAACGGCTCTTCGTACCAATCAAGTTGTGACCCGTGATGGCTGGTACGACTTCATTCACCATTATTTATTTACCACTTTACATCTTCAATCTGTCAATGTTTGAATGGACTAGATTTCTCAAAGCCGTATTTGTCCTTGCAAGGATAACGGCATTTGTTTTTGTATTTGTTCTGCAGGACCTCAAAGTACATATTCTCAGATGAGAAAGTACATAGGCTTACTTTCAGGGCTTTGAACGTACAAATCGCTCAGGATCTTGTTCACAAAAGCTTCAAACAGCCTTTTATTCGATGTTTTTTAATTACTTTGCTATTTAGGTATTAGTTTGCCTCATGCCATCTGCCTTTCACAACGTTTGCGTTTGTTTGCCTGTGTTTAGCAGCACCAAATATTTCAGAAACAGGACAACCTTCCTTGGCTAACAATTTGTGAAAGGATTTCAGATTCAATGAATGGCCTCTTTTTGTAACACCGTATTTGAGTAGCAGAATGATTCTACTTAAACCCCATTTAAACTGACCCTCCCATTCCAGCCATCAAACCACTTTTCCGAAGAAACATTTTCAGGTCGCATTTTGTAACTGAAAAATTGTGGCCGCACTTTCTTTCCGATCCTGTTTGAAATGTTTTATCACGCAAAAGATTTTAATAATCTAAATTTTTCCAAATCTAAATTCCAAGTTGCAGTTTTTGGCTTGACCAATGTCACGTGAACGGTTTTTTGCACCGTGTGGGCACATTAACTTCTTTGGTTACCTCTTTGCCTTTAAACATGCACTTCCATCCCCCTGGAATTTGTATCATAATTGTTCATTAGAGCCTCCTATTGTTTGCGAGAGGATACTCGTCACCTCTTGAATAGAGATGTTAAACTTTTAGATGATGCGTAAATTTAGGAACCATTTGTATTTTCACACCTGTGTATCTCTCAAGGGACAATTTTGGAACTTTTCCCACGAGTCGCATCCGGGAAATCTTCGAAATGTGTTGTTGCAGTGCTTCGATTTTCCTTGTTGTTATGTTTGTGAAATTTCTTTGCAACTTATTTTGGGCATAACACATACTTATTTTTGGAATAAATAGCAAACAAAACGAAGTTGTTTGTTCAGAAAATCTTTTCTCTCGTCTTCAACGCGTCAAGAAGTTGCATGTGATATATTTACTTATTGATAAAACATCTACTTTGCTTTCATAGCTATTTCCGAGGAGCATTTGACTCATGAAAATTTCGTACAACTTTCACGGCAGTAATTTAGTTTTCTGGGAAAAAATCCCCCCAAAATCTCTAAAAATCTTTTTGATCTGAAACATCTCGTATGCTTTTTGAAGGTGGCAAAGTGCCCCTCTATTTTTACATTTTACAGAACAGAAGAAGGATAGTCAAATCCTTTGCGTCCTAGTATTACAGTAAAGCCTCGCAATTACGAAACATCTTACAAGAAACTTTTAGGCTCCTTTTCTTTAAATAACTACAGGAAAACAATGGAAACTGTTTTGAAATAATAGGGCCCAATCTGAAAACTAGTTTCTGAAATGCGGGGCCTTGTTGTAGAGGAAGCATTCTTTGCTTAGTTTTACAGGCGTTCTTGATGGAAATTATTAAGGATTTAAACTTGGAGGATTTATTGCTGTTATAACAGGACCAGCAGTTGATTTCATTTGAATCCCAAGAACGTAGTGCATCTTGGGTTTGTTGTTCAAGAGGAGTGGCTACACTTCTATAAACATTTGCCACACATGGCACAAAAGTTCATTACGCCCAGTTACCTGAGCAAGAATCCTCAACATTTGGAAATCAAATGGACCCGCTGTTTTCAGACAATTGCAATCTTAACCTAAAATGCTGACCCTTGTTTGAATGAAGCGCAAAAGCAACCTTGATTGTGCTTCGCTGCTTGCTTTTAATACCCGCGTTCCTTCCCATTCCAGTATTTGGTTTCCGGAACGCGGGATGATCAACTTGGCTCATTATTCTAGTTTCCTCAGATTCAGCAACAACTGTAGTTTTCACGAGGACAATGAGCTCACGAATGTTACCTCGCGTACACTAACGGAGGTGCTTTTTTCTTTACCATTGCCTATCTTTTCAAACGTTAAGCGGCAACGTGGCTTAGCATATTTGGCTGATTGTTTTTTTTCTTCAGATAATCTGGCAAACTACCCCGCTACCTTCAGGGCCAGACCAAGCACGATTGAATTTAAAATACCATACAAAAAAGCAGTACTCAATTTTTGCTCTTGTGTTTGGGAACCTGAACTGGTTGCTACTTTTTTTGCCTGATAAAGCATTATTCTCATTCTTTTGCTTGATACAAAACCTTTAACATGGGGGAAATAACACTGTTCGTTGGTAGTTACTAGATTTATATACAGAAGCTGTGAAATATGCTCTTCGATATTGTAGGACGATATTGCCATGCTTCTGACTTTAATTGTTTTTTCTGTAAGAACTCTTGTTGCATTTTACAGCTGCGACAAGCTTCAGTTTCGAAGTTGATAGTCTCAATTATATCTGTTTTGCGTTTGGTTCTAAAAATTAGTACAAAAAGTGTTGCTGGAGATCACTGAATCTTCCGATTGGCTGTCTTATTTCCCTTACAAATGCATACCAGAAAAGGATACTGCCAAACAAATTTGTCTTCCATGGATGTTGAATCAGGTAGTTAAAAGGGCCCCAATCAGATTTGTGACCCTGTGTTGGTCTCAGTTTTGTTTTGCATTTAGTTCTAGAATTCTTATGACAAAATTAGAGCCCGGAGGGTTTCTGTTTATAAGTTAACTGTAGCAAATTATTTCAATGGACTTTTAATGAACCACCTGGCACCTAGAGGGATGTTTTGATGCCCTGTTTTGTGCTGACCGAGGTTCATTCAAGGAAATTTTCAAATGTTCATGCAGTCGTTCTTTCATCGTCATCATTATAACAATTTCCTGAAAATCATCATTAACGCCCAACTTTACGTGATTACTTGTCGGATTTGGTCGACAAACAGTCGCGTGCCTTTTCATTGAGGAAATAGAAATGCTTGCAATTAGGTAGGCTTTTCGTCAATTTCGTTAAATTCATCTTTCCTCACTAGAAGAAAGGATTGGAAATTTATTCAAATTTTACTGGTTTGACATTTTACTAGACTTGCCCAAAGTCTATTTCTTAAATCAGTAAAAAAGTAAATAATTAAAAAATTAAAAAAGCAAATAATGAAAATAATATCTCTCCCTTTGAGATGGGGGGGGGGGGGTCTTTTTTTAATTGTTTTTACTGATTTAGAAAATTGACTTGGGGCAAGTCTACATCTTTCTTGTTGTTACGTTTGTGAATAACATGGGGGTAAATGCATTAAAACATGCTCCCTCGATGATGAGTAAATAAGTGCCTATTGTTCATTGTGTAACCAGCCAATCAGTCAAATATTTATCTGCAACTAGCCAATCAGGCGCGCCGTGAGTCAGCAATTTATCAGAGATGAGAGTATACCGTTATTTCATATGACCCATTACTATTACTGATAACTGTCTTCAAATCAAAATGCGTGTAATGGCAGTCCAAGTGTCCCAGAGCCCGTGCATATCATCGAAAGACCTGACCTTGGGAACGTGTCTAACTCCGCATTCCAACATGACATGCGACGTTGCTATTCCGCCAAGCTTGTGAATTTTAAAGTAATCAAGTTCTTTAAAGTATTTTCTCATCAATTTGGTAAACATATTTGTGAAAATTTGTATTAACGGTTCGAAAGAAATAAGCGAATTGTTCGTTTTTGAAATATTGGTGTGAGAAAAATCAGTCCTACATTGAGGGTGGAGAAATGATATCATTTAAACTACATTACATTTGTCATAATACTCTTTTCTCATTTTTGACATTTCAATTAGCGCTCACATTTATTTATTTCGGTTAAATTGGCTCCATGTCCATATACTTCACTCAGCGGTTTCGTATCCATTTTTTGCAATATCGTTTGTTAACATTGGGGTAATATTGTTGCATTTTTTTTTCAAATGAAATTGTAATTGTTGCCACTTTGTTTATGGAATTTATTCGATTTTTTGTTTTTGTTTTCAAATATTTTCAAAGCCAATTGATGACAAAGGCAATTAAAGATGCAGCTACAAAATGAAGATATCGGCAGGGGGTATTTCTACAGGGACACTTAGAGGGGGCATTGAATTCTAGGTATCTTGTATCATAATAACTACTTTTTCAACAGTTAAACACATTACTGAAAATCGTATTTGAAATCAATAAGCAGTTGTCTTTCAGTCGTATTATTCACACTTTTCATTAAACACCAAAGATTAATAAACATTTTAACATTTTCTAAGCTGCATATATATATATATATAGCTACAGCTTCGCTATTTCAATATTCCCTCTTGTCCTTTCATTGCTCCGGCGTTCCTGAATCGATAATTCCACTTCAATAGATTTAATGCAGCGTCATTAAATAATTCCCAGGCTATTGTTCGCTCCCACCGTAGCTTTGGCAGCTGTTACCCAGCCTCGGCAAGATGCTCAAAACTATGGCGTCAGCAAATAAATCGTAAACCAAAGAGCCAGAGTACTGCTTGTGTAATAAGTCGACATTTAATGACTGATTCCATCAAAGAACGCATTGCGTCATGGTAAAAATACCCCGGTTGCCACCTTTTTTTTGTAAATGTCTATCAGTGCTGGCAAATAATTTTCACAAAATCACACAGAGGAATACAATAGTGTGACATCACGCTATATCCTCAGTAAGATAAGAATACATAGGCCCACATATCGCGCATTTAGATTTATTTCATGGGATTGAATTGTCCGTTAAAAAAACATGTTATTATCTGAAAGATGTAGGTAACATTTTCTGAGCGAATCATTTCCCAAGCAAGTTTCCTCTTCTTTATTGTCATTGTCGCTTATTTAGGTTTGGCAACAGCACTTCGCAGCAAGTTCCTTGTGCAGAACGTCACGAAATAAACAGGACTGCCTCCAGCACAGCTTGAAAGGATGCAATTCATAAACGCATCCACGGCGAGGCAATGCAATTGTTTTGCTTTTGACCGACCGACGGGAGTGGCTTTCTTTTGTAATATAGACCCGAATTCGTTTCCTATTTTGTATATCCTGATAACGGTCTTGCCAATTCACAAAACATACTTTCAGGGGGTAACCTAAATGTTAGTTTTTTACTTATTTTTTTTACTTATTTTAATCATATGCAATAGTATATCTGTTTTGCGTAAAACGGTCCTGACTTCTCAGTGCTGCGTAGGAATAAAAATGAATTGCGGAGGAGTGTGGCATTGCGAAGGAG
The DNA here is from genome assembly GCA_036873815.1 of Phacellophora camtschatica. Lineage (NCBI taxonomy): Eukaryota > Metazoa > Cnidaria > Scyphozoa > Semaeostomeae > Ulmaridae > Phacellophora > Phacellophora camtschatica. The sequence goes on along the minus strand of JAYJMH010005419.1, from coordinate 1,999 downwards.
GACATGAAATCATCATCAACATCATCATAGTCCTCCGTGCTTGGAAAACGTTTTCATCAGATGTTATTTTTTATTTTTTTGCAAATGCAAGGGAACCATGTCGAGGAAAACATGCGATGGTTTAGCGAAATTCGAAAATCGAATAAAGACTAGGATAAGATAAGATTAGGGGTTACGGATTGAAAAGCCCTAGATTTCGAATGTCTTTATAAAAATCCATTGGAAAATTGAAGGCGGCGGAAAGGACGATATCCTGAGTTTGCAAGGGTCGCAAATAACTGAATCGGTTATCGGTGATGAGCTAATGTCTTAAATAGAGAATATTGTTGTAACACATTTATGTTATCCTCTGTCATATAAATCATTTTACTGATCTTCTCTAATTCTCTTCAATACAATTTGATTGTGATAAAGGGTTTCCTGTTGCCCATTCTAGTGAGACCGATCTGTTCTGTCACTAAACGTCTTGTGGCCTCCATTATTACCTAGCGACTGCTAAGCCAGGCTTTGATGAGATATTATTTAGGCTTGTTGCACAAACCTCAGTATTAGTCGCAGCGAAGCCGCAATACCGTTGGAAGCCATGTTGTCTTGGTTACACGGACGCTGTTTCCTCTTGTGCCATATTTCATTTGATTACTGGAAATGGGCTTTGGCTGTGTGGAACTTGAAGGGATCAACTTCTTCGTTGTCTTGATAATATTGTAATGCAATAAATTGCAATTAATGGGAAAACTGTCCTTTGTTGTTGTTTTTTCTTGATTTAAAAAAAAATGATAACTTATTCAAGATTTAATTCATAGCTGAAAACCCCCAAGTCTTTAACTAAAAATCTTAGCTTTGTACTGTATTTTCTCAAAAATGTTAAATATTTTGATTAAATTATACGAATATCCAAATTTTTCTACGTTTTTGGATGGGTGGGGTAGTTAAATTCAGAAAATCGCAAAATCATCAGTGCCATTTTGTTATTCAGTATTTTATTGCTATTTAATGGTCAAAGTAGTGCATGCGTACTTCATGGATGCATGGACGCCTCGTTTTTGTAGAGTTTTTTTTACGTTGATTACGAAAATCTATTTTGTTGAGACCCAAATTATGATTTTTGAGGTATAAAGTTTGAATCATCTCTTTGGTCATTCAAGTTTTCTTGGTAATTGTTCTGTCTTTGATTAAAAATTGGTTTGGTGGATTGGTTGGCCTACATTTCATTTTTGCACTCATTTATGCATCAACGTTCTTTTTTGTTGATCATAATTTTCATTTTTTTTTTTCATTTCAATTATAGGTGCTCCGCAAATATTGGAAGAGTTGGGAACCAACAAAACGTTTCGATCAACTCGATGTGCGCCACTGTTGGTGTTATTGTTCACGAAATTGGCCATGTAATTGGATTTTACCATGAGCAATCACGCCGAGACAGGGACAAGTACATCAAAGTTATCAAAGATAACATGAAAAAGGCAGACGAACCTCAATTCAGTAAGTTTCTGTTTCGCTAACTTTAACTTTGTTAACGCCCGGGTTTATTTTTGATTAACTTGTAAATTGTATCTGCGTTTTCGGTTTGCTGGGAAGAGGGGGGGGGGAGGTAGGTAGCACAACTTCTGAATTAAAGAGACAAAAAAACATTATAAACATCGTCTTCCTTTCGACCTTTCTTAAAGTTTTGTTTTACTAACTTTCACCTGTTTTCGCCCGGATTCATTTTTTAGTAACTGGTAAATCATGTCTATATTTTTGTTAAAGATATCATAAGAACCATAAAAATGAGAAGCATGAAGGAAATCACAAGAGACATCATAAGAGCCATTATAAGAGACATCATAAAAATAAGAGGCACAAGAGACGTATCATGAAAACATCATACGAGTTTATGAGCTTTATTTTGTGTCATTGTGTACATTTGCCTTGTTTTATTCGTTATTTATTTATTTATTTATTTATTTATTTATTTATTTATTTATTTATTTATTTATTTATTTATTTATTTATTTAT
>JAYJMH010005408.1:0-26416 GCA_036873815.1 Phacellophora camtschatica | reverse complement strand
TTTATACTTCACGATAGATACTAATTAGTCAAAATCGTTTCCGCACCCAGTGTAATTAACGAAGTTGTCAAAGAGAACCGTGGTGTTGCCATCTAGCAACAATAGGAAACGATTTTGACTAATTCTTTAAACAGATTTTCTTTAATATATATACTTTCGTTTTTTTTAGAGGCAGAGCTAATCGTGCATATGAAAAATACTGCCATTGCGCAGACACAAATTTCCCAATAAAAAATAAATTAAAAGATATTGGTTACAGCAATAGCTTCTGACCAGCAAAACAATAATGATTTGTCATTTATACTTCACGATAGATACTAATTAGTCAAAATCGTTTCCGCACCCAGTGTAATTAACGAAGTTGTCAAAGAGAATCGTGGTGTTGCCATCTAGCAACAATAGGAAAACAATATTGACCGCTAATGTTTGCCTGCGTTTGTATATGTCTGGTATTGTATAATTAATTTAGTTTTTGTTGAAAACACCAAACTATGGCGCGCAAAACTAATCAAAAATATGAAAGAAAAATGCCCATGGATGAAAAAAATTGCTGTTTGGTTAATAATTTCTGTTGTCACACATTGTAATTTGGGTGATACCAAATACTTATTTGGTTGATACAACATAGTAATTTGGTTGACACATGCTTGTAATTTTCTAGCAACACACAATTAAGAAATATTTGGTTGACATAACATAGTATAATTTGGTTGACACACCAGTGTAGACAACTTTATAGGAACCCACAAAGGATTGAAAATCCGGAACTTTTGAACCTAGGAGCCCAGGAACCAAAGAATATATCAGGATATATTTAATCGAGCACGAATTACCAGCCTGTTTATCTTCTTGGATACAAACGGTAATATCAGCAATAGTTTATTTGGATTAAGGCTGAATCAAAAGTCTAGCAAATATTAAGAAAATTTTACTTCTGAAATCACATTAAATCTGTCCCAAATAAAGAAACATTTAGTACAGGACTGGGATCCGAGTACTAAAACAATGTGATGGTGAGTATAGCTTCTAACTAAAAGCGTACATCTACTGCTATTGCCAGCTTCTTCCATTATTATTTTGCTAAGATGGGGGAGGGAGCAAAAATAGTTAAATTGGTTCTTACATTCTTACGTATGAATTCCCCCCCCCCCCCCTTTCTCGACGAGCTTCAATGTCTAAAATATACCCGATCATGGACCGAGATATAGGGTGTCCCAAGGGCCTTGACCCCCCTCTAAAGTTTAATGGTAGGCTAATAAAGTAGCATAAATATTCCACATTCAGTGCCGTCGGCTAATAAAGTAGCATAAATATTCCACATTCAGTGCCGTCGGCTAATAAAGTAGCATAAATATTCCACATCCATCTAAAGCTATGGGCTCTGATGATGTTCCCTCGAAGATTATGAAAATATCAATAGATGAAATATCTGATACTCAGCCAGCTATCTTTTTGCTGAAATTTGATTCCATCAACCGGGTGTAATACTGTAGATGAATGATAACATATCGAACTGAAGAGAAGTTGCTTGTCGATATGAATTAAAGGGTTTTACTATCTTACTGTCGCCCTTCTAGTTTTTACATCGATTTTCTACCATCCCCCCCACCCCCTCACCTTTTCCAGAACAATGTCAGTTGCATTCAAATTTGAAACCCTCCTTTCCAATCTGGACGACTTCAGAGTTGGTATTCCCAATTACGCACTACATAACGAGGACTAATAGGACTAACGAGGAACAGAAAAACGTGATTTTTGTGTTAGAGTGTCGCCTTCTCAAGCTTTCTAGAGAGGCTTAATATATTGGCTAACCTTATAGATTTCGGAACGGGGTGGCACTCGGTATGTGCCCCCCAAATTTTATAAATGCTCTTTTTGGCATGAATTGCCCTTCTGTATTAAGCTATTGCTGATATTACCGTTTGTACCCAAGAAGATAAACAGGCTGGCAATTCGTGCTTAATTCAACATATCCTGATATATTCTTTAGTTCCTGGGCTCCTGGGTTCATCAGTCCGGACTTTTAATCCTTTGTGGGTTCCTATAAAATTGTTTACACTGGTGTGTCAACCAAATTATTATGTTTTGTTAACTAAAAATTATTAATGTACTACACTGTAATTGTACTACACAAGTCATTAATGGACTTTAATTTTGTGAAACTGTGCATTTACTTACAGATCTATGTTTTTCCAACAATTTAATGAGCAATCAGTTGGAATTGTTCATATTTATTTACATAATATTTCTGTGTTTTAATTTTATTTGCACTTGAGAAATGCATTTTATCATTCTCTGTCCTTTTGTTTAACCTGGGGTATGTAATTTTTGTGCTTTCTAAATAATTATTTGAAATTTGTTTTTTTAACTTTTCATGAAAATAAAACCGAAAGCTTTCTACAATGATGTGGCAAATGACTGTGAGAACAATTTTAGTAAAAGCATCTTGACTTGTTTATAATTACATAACAAAACAAAAAGCCAAAGAATCAGCTGATTGTTCGTCACTTTTTTCAGTCTCGTTTAGATGCCTGCGCGCGCATAAAAAACAATTTTTCTCCATGATGTGTGTTGCTAAAAAGTTACAAACTCAATGCAATGCAATTCTTTGTATGTGCTGTCGGAGGTTTGTTGCTAAAAAGTTAGAAACATGTGTGTATTAACCAAATAACTATGTTGTATCAACCAAAAATTTACAAAATTGTGTGTTGCTAAAAAGTTACAAGCATGTGTCAACCAATTACAATGTTGTGTGAACCAAATTAGCATTTGGTATCGCCCAAATTACAAATGTGCGAACAACCATTTTTTACATCTATAGGCATTTTTCTTTCATATTTTTGTCTGGCTTGCGTGCCATATATGAATAAAAAAATGGGCCTAAAATTTGATGATATTTATCAACCTCATGCCCAGGACTTTTTCATACAATATTTCTTCTGGATGAAAATGCTCTGGGTACGAGGTTGGATTAAACGGGTTATTCCTTTCTAATGGGCGGTTTTCCCAATTTTTTGTAAGGATGGAATATCTCGCTCCTGGCAAACAACTAAACATATTTGTTGCAAAGTTAATGAAATTCCCTAAAATTGGCCGTAAACACATACATGCGCATCACACTCGAGTTTTTACCAATCACTGGAGGTGGTGAAAGCGCAAGCATCAATAACTATAGCTCTATTGTCTTTGGACAGTCTATAAAAACAATTACCAAATTCAATGGGTATAACTTTATGTCTGCAGCAAGTGTTTCATCATGACAATGTTTGGAAATAAATCAAATTCCAAAGTGTTCAAGAAGAAAAAGGAAAATAGAAATGGCAATTTTACAATAAATTCAAAAATAATTTACATAGAACATTTGGTCCATTTGGTAAAAAAATATTTTTTTCCGCAAATGTTGTTGAAGCAGCGAAGGAACTAATCTATTAACATGAACAAATTCTCCTCAGTCAGTCTAGATTATATTTAAAACTACTTCACTTGACCAATTCTGTTTCGGCAAGTCATTACTTTGCGCCGTTTCAGCAAGTTTATTACTTTCTGTTACTTACTTTCTGTTACTCCATTTCGCCCGAAAGATCCATTGTTCACCTGGCCTAATTCAGTGTTCTCTGTTTTCTCATTCTCAGTTTCATTGACAATAGTTTCTTTTGTTTTTATTTTGCGTTTATAAACAAACTCTGATTGTGTCGAATTCACCACAAACCTCTTGCAGTTTTTCTCAACAAAATTTTTATAAAAATACAGCAAAGGGTTTATAACTGAATTTAACCTAACCAAGACCGTGCTGGGATTGTTCATATTCATCGTGTAAAGACTGACCGTTAGTGGAATGTTGCATGGAAGAAAGGTCAACACAACCAGCGCGCAAACAGTAATTGAACTCTTCTCCTTTTTAAACGCCTCCTTAACCGCCGAAGCGTCCCGCCTGTAATCAGCAGCGTCAAATTTGAGAAACTTACTTGATTGCTTCACAATTATATACGCAACCCATCCGTATATTATCACCACAATAACTGCTTCTAGTGTCAAGTATACGGCGGAAATATATGCCATACCCTTGGAGACATACTTCGATTGGTAAACAAAATCATTCACCAGCCAACTGGTCAAAATAAACACGACACTGAACATCCATGTTGCAAATACCTGTATTACCAATGTTCTCTTACTCATGTGGCGCGCTCGATGCTTCAAGGGTTGCTTGACAGCCAAAAATCTTTCCACACCAATTGTAATGACACATTGCCATGACAGCGTCACAAAAAATCCAAAAATTAACATCAAAGGCATAAATAACTGATCTGTAACTATATTCTTAGCATGAATATATGTGTTTATAGCAACAACTACCAAAAACATTACCCCGCTTGACAAATCAGCGACAGCGAGGTTTAATAAAAGAACTTCAAAATCCGTCGCCTTTCGAAACTGTTTTGTGATCAGTTGAATTTCCTTGGCATTAAATAAAATTGCTAAAATTCCGATCACAAAAGAAAGGATGGTGACATATACGGGTTCTTGTAGGAGCTGCGATCCATATTCTTGTGAACCAGGTTCAGTTGCGTTCGCCATTTTAGCTTTTAAAGCTCAATTCATCTCTTCACTTTCATTTGTATGGCATTGATTAACCTCTGTTTTTCGATTGTTTTCTTGTCAACAAGATGCTGTCAGCTGTTTAAGAGTAGGCCACGAATGCTAAATCGCCCAAAATTGTTCCTTCTCCTTCCATTGCCATTCTTTTTTCTTCACTGATGTTTCATCAACTCAGTTTACCCACTAGTTCATCCTTGATTTCGGCATTTATAATAATTCTTTAACACATTTTGAATAGTTCCATTTCATCAAAATCAAAACATCTAACTGACTCCGGCTAAATTAAAATCAAACAAGCGTGGAGGACATAATACAATCTTCGGCAATTAAAATCACATAATTATTCACATGCGTCAAGCTTTTTGTTCTGCTGTAAATCATACACAATAAAGATTGCATGGCATTATTTGGCCAACGTTGCGAGAAAAATACTGAAATAGTCACGTGCCATCCCACCTTTTCTTAAACTGCCAAAAGTGCCCTTTTTGTCTGAAAAGTACCCTTTACTGTAAAATATATAACCGAATCCGCCTCTTTTTATGAAGGAAGATTGCCCTGTTCTACAAAAGATATAGCTTGTTGACTATTTTTCTACGGAATTATGTATGCAGTAATCATATGAAATTGTCAAAATTAAACTTAATGTTTTTTAGAAACAGTTCTACATTTCAGTAACAGTTTTAGTAACTGTTTTACAGTTACAATTTTTCGAAACATAACCGAATTGTTTTTTGTCTGAAAAGTGCCCATCTCCTGCAAAATGTGTAAGCAAATGTGCAAATAACATTGAATTATTTTTGAGTACTTTACATATATGCCCCCAAAAAAAGAAGAAGGCCCCTTTTTCTTCGTGAACCCTCCACTCTTTAAAACGTTCCTACGCCCATGCACATGCCATGCTGGGCAGGGTATTGCTGTAAAGCTTTGGGTGCAAAATATTAAAACAATCACAATGTAGCTATTTTTGTTCAATAAAAAGTTGAGTCGTAATCATGTTGTTCTTGATGTTGCTTGTTTTGATAAAAAAAATGAAAGATTATTTGTGTAAAAAAGGTTTAATATCTGATCTGTAATCGTGTTCGCATCTACGCATAAAGAAGTAAATTATCCAGTTATATCAAATGGCCCTCAAGAGCCCAGGGGGGGTCATTCAAATTTGTTATATACGGGGAGGTCCATCCACAATTATCAAAGTTTACCCAACAGTATCAACTGAAATTTTTGCTCACCCAAAAGTATCAGTTTATGTTTTAAATCTGTGCTTAATTTTTCTGTTTAATATAAACGATCGTTATGTAATGAAGATTTGAAGTTCAAATTCTCTTCAATTGTGAAATTCAGTCATAATGAATGAATATCTTGTATTTTGTGTGCGATTTTCTACATGGCTGGATTGCAAAAACCTTGTTTTGACAGATGTTGAAAAAAATCAGAACTGTTTTGCATCTGGTATGCATTGATTCAACCCAAAAGTATCAAAAAAGATATATTTTATAAATCAGCTACCCAAAAGTATCAAAACATTATATTTTGCAAATCAAGTACCCAAAAGTATCGAATCATATAGCAAATTCTTACCCAAAATTATCGGATGGACCTTCCCGTATATAAAAAATTCAAGTGACCCCCCTGGGATTTACACCAACTAGTAAATGAAATATGAAATACATTAAGGGTTGAATATATAAATTTAAAAAATATGATAATAATGAAATGAATGACCGTATCATACGTAGCCAAGATTTTGGATATATGTCTTACACAAGTCACAAGTGCAACTAAAGGATTGTAGGTCTTTTATTCAGCTATTAGGGAGTGGCAATAGAAGAGTTTTCAGGGTTTTCTGCCCGGGCTGAAATTTTTCGCGGTTAGCCGAGGTGAATGTGTGTCGCAATCATATGAGAAATTCTAGCCCGGGCTGAAACTCACAACCCACTCACAGTCACAGCTGAGTTTACTGCAAACATTTCCAGCCCATGCTGAAAATAAATTGTGATTGTATGGGAAATTTCAGCCTGTTTACCTGAGATAAAAATGCCATCTCGGCTAGCTCAAGGCGAGTTGTCAGTAGCCGGGGGCTAGAAATTTGTCATGTAATCGCAAACTGAATTTGACAATGAATTAACTGAAGAGGAGGGCTGTACCTCGGCTAAACCACGAAATTCTCAGCCCGAGCTGAAAACTCGAATGTAATCAGCCCTTAAATGCTTGTTCTAAAAACAAGACAAATGTCGTTATGAAAGCAAGCTTTAAATCAAATGCAGTAAAACAAATGAACAATTTGCCTTCATCAAATCAAATTTAAAATCAAATGCCGTGAAACAAATGTACAATGTTGGTTAGTACAGTCTGCATAAAGTAAAGATGATACTGGAGCTACAACTGATCATATTTTGTGATTTTGTAGAAAGGCCTAGAAAAGCATGGATCTTTATGGATCTTATTTGCCTGTCAAATCTTAGCGTTTCTTATTCTTTGGCCAATTTCAACCTTGTGCTTCTTATAAAGATTGGTTTTATGAACAACGTGTACTGCAGGCTAGTAAAGTAAAGCCATCGGTAAAGCCACTGCTTATCTCACAATAGGTAAGCTGCTCGGAAATGAAAATTAGGCACATTAATAATCATCACCATCATTCACAAGAAGCACATAAAAGACCATTTTCGTCAATCCTTGCAAGAAGAAAAACACACACGCAAATCCGCGTTCGAAAAATTAACTTGGTTCACTCATTCGTTGATTTACGTTTCATCCATGATTGGATCAATGAGCTCATATTTTCTTATCTGAAAATAAACCCGATCGATCAAGATGTTCAAATTATTTGTCTTCAGCCAAGAATTTCGATTCATATCAATAAAGCTTAAAGGTAAAGTCGATTTGTACGACGTCTGGTTGGCAGCAATAAAGGAGATTTACAAAATTGTAGATTTTATTGATCGGTTTTCGCAATATCAATTACAGGTTTTGTTGTCTGAGTAATGGCTGGAAGGCTAATTAATCTTGATCTCATATTCATTAATTTTCCCAGAAGAAAATTGCTCTGAAGTTGCTTTCAAAATCCTCAAAAAAAACTCTTGAAAATTGCTGACTTAACTCAGTCAAAAAGCAAAGATGAACTCAAATGATGTCAGAAATGGAGCAGGGGCAGCTGCTGAGGGGGCAAAAGCGTCGTTTGCGCTGGTGTAACGTTTATGGACCAAATGTAACGTTTGTAGGGATTCTTCTTTCATAGAGGCATGGAGCGAGAGACTGTCAGACATGGCCCGAGGGAGGGCCCAATCATAATAAAAACACAACTGTTCTTGTGAGGTAGATACTGTACTAGCACCATCTCTAGGCATATGACAAATAACAATTGTACACTTCATTCTTAAAGTTTCTTCGAAAATGAATATTTTAGAAACGAATGTCATATATCTAGGGATGGTGTTTTCTTCCTTGATCTAGCACCAACCTTGTTTCTTACTTGTCTCATCATGTACTAACTCTGTTATTTAACAATCAAACATCCAAAAGCACAAAAATAACCATAATTAGAAACACTGTGTTATCAGAAAAATTTTTAACAATAGATTTGACTTTTAACAATGCATTTTAACACTGTCAAACCGGCCGACAATCAAGTTTCCAAAAGCTACCGGGTGTCCGAAAAAACCTTACATTGGTTTTGCAAATATAATGCAAAAACTTTAATGTGAATCTTCTTATAAACACGTCCAGTAGACAGCCTGATAACATACGAAAAATTCATGTCCTCGATTATAAAAATGCAAATAAAAGAGAGATAGTATCACGATAAATACCCTAAACTTCTTTGCAGTGAAAACAACGTGAATCGCCATTAAAGCGTGTTTAGCCTTTTAGTGAACATTTTTCAACAATTTCGAGTAAGTGAATTTTGATTTATTCAAATCTACATTTTTAACAAGGGAAATAGGCCAGAGTCAAGTCTGAAAATTGACAGAAGGTAAATCTTGGTCTCATATTCTTTGATGTTCAGATAAAGAACATCCAAAGGTTTTATTTCAATGTGACTTACATAAAAAAATCCCCGTGAGAAACAAGTTAAAACGTGAAACCCTAACAATTTGAAATCCTAAGGAGCCGACCACGGTGAAATTTGAAAATGTTCCTCAAATCAAGTTATAGTTAGTTCAGAGTGATAACATTTATACAAAGGCTAACATAAGATATATTAATATGTGTAAAACAGCAAACATGAGCCCAAACATTGAAGTAAATAGCTCATATTAACTCACATAAAGAACATTCAGCAAATTTCAAATTATGAAAAGGAAGAAAGTTTTCACAAATGTGAACGCTTACCAATTTTGTCAGAGCTTGCCAAATCAGTTGTCTACCAGGTAGGCCATTTATGGATAAACTATCTGCAAACTCACTTTCAAGTTACGTCGAAGTTTGACAAGAAAAGTTTACCTATTGGATAAAATTACACAAAACAAATATTACACAAAAAAACATTGTCGAATTTGGTTTGATATTTACACATTAGAAAAATTCACATACATGCTTCTTTGGATTTTCTATAAATCAATACACGTGTTTTTTATCGAAGAATAACTATTCTTCTGTGAGAAGTTCTCAGGGTCAAAATGAGAATACCCAAACACAAACGAATCTTTATGTAAAATCTGAGGCCTGTTAAACTATTGACAAAGAATGTAGCCACAACAGACGCGTCAAATGTCAATGTTTCATTGTAAATTCAATCCTTGCTTAAAGAAAAAATCTACAGCAAAAATCACGACTGCAAACATTTCCTGTAGAAAGGATTAGACTGATTTCAAGGTTATTTTTTAGATGAAGGAAACAAATTAATCTTGAGGAAAATTGAATCGAAATAGATTAAACAAATGCGTATATGTTAACATCTTTTGGTTAGTGGCTAGAAAAAAGTGATTTGTTCAAAGAACATATTTTTCATAAGAAGATTATCAATAGAAATAAGATTTAAAAACATGTGCATACTGGCCAGGCCATTTTTGATGTGATTTCTGCAAAATTTACAGTTTTCTCAGCTCACAAATCTTCACAAGGGATAAAAAAAACTTAATTAATGCAAATAAATGAATTTAGAAAATGAAAGGGTAAGATGTCTAAGATTTGCGCTGGAATTGTGTATCCGCCCAGAAATGTTATTTCTCATCTTTCCACAATACGATAAAACTTCGAAGGTCTAATTCAACTTCGCACTTGTGTCGAGTCAAATTTAATTGCTGATATCACAAACAAACGCAACCAAAATTCCTCCTTGATTAAAAACTATACTCAGATTTAATTAATTTGAATACCTCGTCAATTGCGAAATCATCTAGCAAAGAATCATAAACTCATTTGATTCAAACTTGGCACGTGACTTCAAACTGATATAAATTGAATTTGACTGGACAAAAGTGCGACGTTTCATAAAAGACTTTGTGATCTTAAATATTTTACGGTGATTTCATGCTTTTGGCGGGGGGGGGGGGCATTTTTTTTGGTTATCGTGACTTCATTGGCTATGTATTCATTGGCTATGACTTGCTTCACAAAATCCACCTTTTCTTATTTAGGACGTCGCCATGAAACTGTATGTAACTTTCAAGATTTGCATTTTTGATTGTATAAATAAATTGTGCAAATAAAGTTTATTTTGAGAACAAATGTTTGCATTTTTGCATACTTTTTGGATAGCTATAGCAATGCAAAATGGTGTGTAAAGACAAATTTTTCTCCTATAATGTAATTTTCCCGCCAAATAAAACCGTTACAAATTTCAAAATCATCACAGCACTACAATTTTGATAAAAGCGTATACCGGTAATAATGCAAAAATTGATTCACAATCAAAAATTGAAACTTTGATTCACAATCTAATTCTGAAATAAAGAAAAACAATTTCTCAAAAACTCCCAACCTCGTACTGAGGGCCATTTCATTTAGAAGAAATTTAATGAAATATTTAATGAAATTTAATGAAATAGCCCTGGGTTGGGTACGAGGTTGAAAAGTTCCATCAAATTTGATTCACCGTTTATTTCTGAAATTAAAAACAATTTCTCGAAAGCTCCATAAAGTTTCATAATGGCAGCGCAGCTTTAGTTGCTTAGTAAGAAAAGGTGGAGTGTTTTAATTGCGATGTTATCTGTAAAATCTGTCGCCTGGTTGTTACAAAAGCAAGACCCAGAAAATATTCTTAAAAATGTGCATCTGAAAACAATTGCAAGTTGTTCTCTCAACCTTTCCCCCATGTATGTCCTGTTTACGGTCTGTCTTGAAAGATTTCACTGCTACATGTATGCCAATCAACCAAATAATTAAAATATTACTCTTGCAATGGGCTTGCTCGTGTGTTAAGCTGCTAAACCTAAGATAAACAATTACTGCCACAAGTATTTGATCATTAAAAACAATTAATAGTATAAATATATTTAAAACGGTAATCTTTACACGACAGCACAACAAAATATACAATTTCAAATAAAGGAAAATTAATATTCTTCGATGCAAAAAATAGAGATTGCGAATACAAACAATTTATAGTTTTTTTATCCGTTCTCCATGTTTGTTCACGGCTGAATATGATTGGTTGTAGACACAGGAAATGGTTTCACAGGCCTTTTGTTTTGATAACTGTTCAAGTCTTGGAAATTCTCCAAATTAGCTTTGTTCTGAGGATTATGCGCAGGTTCCCGCGCTTTCTTCTGCAGATATTTCAAGTCAACGACAGGTTCATTCCCTTCCATGATTGGTTGACTATGGATCCTTTGTCTCAAAGGCTGTCGTTTGTCCATCGCGGGGTCGACAAAAGTTGTTGGGGTTAGGCCATCTGGGGACGAAGCGGGAGGCGATTGCCATGTAGGAGGCCGTCGAGGACCAGGTGGGCGATACATAATCTGTTGATAAAATTATGAAATAATTTGTTTGTTAGAGCCGTAAAACACGAGCCCGACATTTTACGGCAGACAAAAGTCATGTTACTGCAGACGAAAATCATGTTACGGCAGACGAAAATCAAGTTACGGCAGACGAAAATCCCATATAAGTCTACTCACGGAATTAAGGTCATTTCAATCTTTTTGATGTTATCCCTGCCACTCTAGTTAGGGGTATTGTGATATTTAAAAAAATTGTATTTATATATTTATTAATTGCTTATTTCTTTCTTTTGTATTTCGAAACTGTGTAAATATTTTAATTTCTTTAGTCTAATATTTCAATAACTTGTAAACCTTAAATAGTGGTGATATAATACTTACTTACTTACTTACTTACTTGGAAACCAAATTTCAACAAATTCTTAGTGGTATGGTTAAATGGTTATGACGATTTGAAATAGAATAACCCAAAATATTACATATTCTATTTGTGAATTAACTATGCTTAAAAATGCTTTGAATTTCCTCAAAAAGTACTATTTTTCAAATGATATGCATATGAATGATGGATTACTTCACATGCATGGGTTAATGGAGACCTTGCGCACAAACAATGCCGACGAATACGGCTGTAGCCCGTTGGTTTTGCCAGTTTATTACAAACATATTTCACATCTATTAGTGTACTAAATCAAATCAAAAATAAACACAGAAAGCAAAGCTTTGCGATTTCGTTTATTGTGGTTTTCTTGGCTTTGTTGAAAGGTGTGAAATCTATTATTTGTATTATTTGAAATCTATAAATGAAATTGAATGGAAAAGTATTTTTTGCTTAGGTCCGTAATATAAAGCATTCTAAAATGTTGTTTTTAAGTCTAAATAAAGTGAAGCCATCGTCGTTGTTAAAGTGCCACTGAAATGAAAAAACATTTTTTTTAACCCCAGAAGCTTTGATTCACAATGTATACCAAACCAACTAGAGTTTTGTCTTAAAGGGTATTTCACATGGCATGAAAAAGCACCCGACAATGGTCGCAGGAATTAAAAAAAAATGATCTTGCACGAAATTTTGTAGAATTTTGTCGAAAGTTACGTTGTTTATCATGTTAAATTGCCAATAACTTGCAGGAAATTTGCAGCCAAAATTTGTTTGGTCGCAAGTACCAAATACAAATTTCTAGACATAGGATTTCATGTGATTTGATTTGGAAGATAACAAATTAAAGAAGATGAGATCAGAAAGGCTTGAAATGTTTCACAATGTGATTTGGAAGATAAAAAATTAAAGATGAGATCAAAGAAGTGTTTTACGTAGTTAAATGACATCTGCGTGAAGACTTATTGAGTGAATTTGATGATATTAATCATGACGATGAACCATTACCTGATTCGGTCTTTGATAAAAAGCATTTATTCCAGACTGTGCTGGGCCAGATGGCAAATAACCAGCTGATGGTGTGCTGTGATGCTAAAATAATAACGAAAATAGATTATCAAAAATCTCAAATGATTTCCGTTATACTATTAATTTCATCAAAGAGAATCCCAATTTAATTTTTAATGAGTACTGCGAGAAACTAATCATCTACTTAGAAGAAAGTGATAACATTGAACCTATAGGCGTGGACCTATCGTTATGCTAGAGACCTTGCTTTTATACAACCCTGAATCAGGGGCATAGCCCGGCTTGGAATATGGGCGGGGCGAAAAGGCTCTTCAGGGAGGGATCTGGTCGACTGGGCTACGGAAACAATAGCAAAATCACTAACAAAATGGCCGACTAAGCTTCGGCTACTAATGTTCACGCTCCTCCGCAGCGTCTTTTTAATGTTTTTAAATTCTATTTTACCCTCGATATTTGTTAAAGAATATTTTTTTCGCATATACACTTTAACTAATACAGATCAGTGATTCACATAGCACCAAATTTCACGAAAATTGTAGCCTCGTTCTGAAAAAGAAGAAAAACGGAAAATTCCCTCCTTCGCAGGCGGGGAAAAATTCCTTCACATGAAAAAGAACGACGCTGTGGAGGAGCGTGACTAAAGTTAGGAAACATCGTTCATGACATTGTCAGAACACTCACAGAAGATATATATTTACCTTAGGCCTATGATAAAAACCCGCAGATAAAGACCAATAATTTTAAGAAAATTCAGCCTGAAAATTTGATATATGTTATCCCCTTGAAACAAACAGCAACGCATTAGCATTTCATTAAGAGCCTTGCCATGCTGATCAGGATATTTATAGGTTCTTACGGGTTATCGCATGCAGGTTTTTATTGTCTTAAACAAGAAAATACGAAAAAAGTTGAAAAAATATTAATAAAAAGCTTGAATACTAACTAAACTTGATCTAACTGATAAAACTCTTGAATTTGTTGTTGTTGATGTTGCGTCATGTGGTGCATATCTGCCAGGCCCAAGCATCTGATCATTTAACTGTTTGTTCAACCAATTAATAACTGAAAAAAAAAGTTTTTAATCATCGGATCAAAAAAGAATAATTTTTAACGAAATGATGAAAACAATAAATGCAGGCAAGAATGAATAAACCATTCCAAATAAGATGGCAGTGAGAGGCTTTTCCCATGATTCGTTGCGCGTTCGATTTATGAATCATTAACAGTTCTATAGGCATTCGATCATCAGACGCAATGAATCCCGGGAAAAAGCCCCCTGCCACCACCTTTTTCGGAATGGTCTATTAAGAATAATCTAAATGCACATATTTTTCTACAAGAAACACCTTCATAAGAAATTTGAGCTTGATAAGAAATTCCTTTACACGATACTACAATTTCTAACATATTTCTCATAATAAATAGAGAACAATAAAAAATTTAAGAAACTTTAGCACCAGGGCACGAGCTTGGTTTCTTATAAAAAAATTGTGTAGGTATATAATTAAAGTAATGAAATTATTAATAGAGCAGTTAAGTTTAAAATCATTAGCATTTAGTCGTAGTAGTTATATACTACACTTCATAAAAATACAGGAAGATTTCTGGACTTGGATTTTCCTCCTCACGATCGTAATGCGAATTTCGAACGATGGCAAATTCCATAAATTCCAACTTCAACAAAAGACCTTTTAATGCCTTTTTCAACAATCCCAAAAAGTTTGGGATTTCAAGTCCAGAATTTGTGCTCTATAATAATACCAGGGTAAGCTTCTCTAAAAATAAACAAAAGTACATGATTTTGAAAGCTCCAATTTCGTAATATCCCTTTGCTTTCTCATTATTAACACATAAAAAGTTATTAATATATTATAACAAAAGTAACAGATGGAATGATTAAGACCAATAATGGCGTAATTTTAAACTGACGTCAACAACACTAGTCATTCCATCTGTTGTTTGTGTATAAATTTCCATGTGGCAAATGTTTTGTAAGTCACACTCTGGTAATAGCAAAAGCTTGAAAGACCTCAGTGTGCTGGGTAACTTTGGAATTTTGCATCTGTCTTGATTTTCCATCCACCTCTGCTTAGACTTGCTCCGGGTCCATTTCTCTTCGTTAATCAATAAAAATATAAGATATATCACTGTGGAGGAAAATATCTTGCGGAGGAAAATACACTTCTAAGGTTTTCTCCTCCGCAGGGTATTTTCCTCAACAGTGACATATCTTTTACTGACTAACAAAGAGAAATAGACTTGCAGCAAGTCTACCGCTGCTTGGTATATCCTGCAGATATCTTGCGCAACGTTTTTTGTAATGTCAATTATTCTACAGACTTACTTTAAGTTAATTCAATGTATGTAATAATTTATTGTTTCACAAAATTCAAAGATCTACATAATGACCAATGATGCAATATTAAACTGATGCTATTAGCATAAATTTTTGTGTGGTAAATGATTTTTCAGATGCCTTATATAGATTTGTTTACTTATGTTTGTCTTATTTTTGTCAATACCACATGAAAACTAGACTTACTACACAAGTCGTAATTTGGCTAGGGGGCTTTTTCCTCCACATCTTCTCCGCAGTAGCGAAACGTAGGGCCTGATGTAGCCAGGCTACATGAAAACAATGATTGCTGTGATGTTAATACCACACACAAAAAAGACATATATTGTTGCCTATCGGTCATCGGAGTTCCTAAATAACTGCATGAGCTTCCTTTTTGTTATGAACTAATATCCTGTCATTTACAATATGAACAAACACAGTAGTTACTATCAAAAGATCAGAAAGATTAAAAATTATTAATATCAACTGTGCTGACTGTTTGTTTGTTGCTATTCAAAAACGATATCCTTTTAGACACCCAAGAAAAAAATGGCAATAGAATGTACATAGCCTAAGGGATGATCAATGGAATGTTTGACTTGTCCTCCAAGTAGCTATTATACGTAACCGGGGGCTCAATATACACATTTCTCGGGCAAGCCTACAAAGAGTTTAATAAAAACAATATAGCCCTCTTTTCTTGGTTTTATTTGTACATGCAAACAAAGCTCGTTTGCTCGCCCATTTTAGCATTTTGCCCGCGGGCGATTTTTAAATGTAATTTTGATATGAATTACTTGCCGTTTTCGTTTGTCCTTGCAAGCTCCTGACTTTCCTCCAATTTTTGTTTTGCAGCTTCAACTGCCTCTGATAAATTTTTAGCCTGTTCAAATTCAAAAATAAAGTTTTAAAAACATAACTGTTTAAAAAACAAAAACTTACAGGTGTCCTAAAACCTTTAGATAGTTAATTGCTGATACATTGATATATAGATAGTTTCAGCATCACACATAATTTTTCATTCATCAATTGGAGATATTAGCAACAGTACATTTTGATGAAACTAACATAAATGCTGATATATTGCTTGCAATTATTTACACTTTGAGTACTAAATGTTTTGCTTTACAAGTTTAAATTCACAAAATAATATTAACAAACAAACAAACACCAAAACAAGGCTGTAACAACAAAGTCCTGATTCATCAAATACATTTCTTGTGTTTTTTCTATTGTTAAAACCCTTTATTGATACATGTAATTGGGGTGTGTACATCATTGCATGCAAGCCATTATGTATTATGCATACATTACTATCTACTACCTACATCATCTCTTTGGCAATTTAAAACCTTGGTTTTTGCTTGACAGATAATTTGGCCTACACTTTTTTTTAAAGAACCAGATAATACTTGCCGAGGCTCGATGGTCTTAAATTTCTAAGAATTTGAGGCTCATATATGTTTCGTTTTGCATATATTTTTCTTCTGTGTGTAAATTCTTGGATCCATAACACTTTTGATGCTCGTGTAGAGTTTTGGCCGGATTCATTCATTTATCTTTGTCTCACACGTGATAATCGTGCCAAGTGCACATGCTCGTTGTGCTGAGCAAAAGTGATAAATTGCAACTGCAGCCTTAAAAAAGTTTCTTAAAAAGTGTGTCCATTTTACAAAGGTAATAAAAACCTCTTTGACTGAGTACTAAAAATTTCTTAATTTTGTTTAATTTTTTAATTTTTAATTTTTCATCAAGAAATTACAAATTAGGAAATTGAGGCTCAAAGTCTTTAGGAGAACAAAAGAAGAACAATAGAATTATTTGATAAATAATAAAGCTAAAGCCAAATATCCAGATAGCGGGGATCTACTGTACTAGATTTACAAACTGGCTTCTTAGAAAAGTGTTTAATTCTACAACATCAGCAACTACAAAACAACAAACCTCGTGACTTTTGTCAGCGAATTTCGATTCTATATCTTGAAGTTGTTTTTTCTGGTCAATTATTATCATACCCTTAAAAAACAAAAAAAACTCCATGAAACATTAAATTATGTTTACAAGCAAGATTGTTTCATGTCATTAAATTTTAAAATTCACCTGTTTTAGGCATAAACTAAAGAATCTCAGACATTTGTTATTAAAACATAAAAGCTGAAAATTAATTAAAATTAAAAAAGAAGATTAAAATCATAAATTCTAGCCAATAAAATTTAACGTGAAATAAAAACAATCCTTAAAATTTATTGTCTTAAAATTAAGTTCATAAAATATTGAAATATTAAATTGAAAAGAACTCTTGAATTGGAAGATTTTGCTTATACTAAAAAAGGTTTTTTGGCAAGGAAATTGCATAATCCATTTCTTCAAGGCAATCTTATCTTCGTGAATCGTCAATCATCACCGACCAATAAATTAATGTTGAGCTAAACTTATTACAATCTTCGAGTTTTGTAAAGCTATACTACGACTCATAAAAATACAAAAAAAATTTCTGGATTTAGATTTTACGCCTCGTAATCGTAATTCAAACTTCTGACGATGGCAAATTCGAACTTCGATAATAAAACTCTCAAAGCCTCGTTTCAAAGATCCTCAAAAAGTTAAGGATTTGAAGCCCAGACTTTGATCTCTAATAGTACCAGTCTAATAATTAGCATAAAGGTTTCAGAATATGAAGTTGGATGTTATGAAATATGTCATTACCTCATTTGTCATCGATTTAGTTTAGTTCAATGTAGTTTTTATTTATAAACTGATGTAAATCGATACTTCAATTTAAAACAAAATAAATTTATGCTTAAGTACGGAAAAATAACACTTGTCTCGCTTGAGTAGGGCTGTGGTGTCAGGGGTACTACTTCACCCTTTTTCTCCACTTGTCTCGCTTAAGTATGGCTGTCAAATCATGGCTCAAGTCTCGGAAAAAGACTATCCTTTCCACGTCGCTTCCCCTCGGTCCTTACTTATTTCCTATAAAACATACTATCACCACTCAAATTAATAACAATTACTTTTATTTCCATTAACTGGTACTCACATATTTTTTTATTTTTAAATACGAACATTTCTCTACCATCGTCGTTGCTCATTACAATTTTCTCTGATTTCAATTTGTGTCCGACCTCTGCTATGCACCTTTTAGTTTTTTGACGAAATTATGCAGAGTGGTAGGGATGGTGGGCAGAAGATTGATCCTATTTGTTGCTTTCTACTGTAGACTTAATTCAATTAACCCTTGAAATGTGAAAATTAAAATCAATAGAATACTTACTTTTTCTTCAATTATTTTTTCTTGTTTTGTTGTCACCATATTTTTCAATTTCACCTAAATGATACAAAAAATATTGACAATTTTTATAAACCTCCCGTAAAAGAATGTTCTTGTGTATCTTTTTATTTTAACCAAAATCAATTGGTAAAAAAATGAAAACAGTTTTGTAAATGTATTTAATTTGTAAGATTTTAATTCTGTCAATGTTAAACTTGAGATAAATGTGCTTTTAACGTAATTTATCGTTAATTTTCGTCCTTTCGTACACAAATCCAAATCATCAAATTCTTGCACATATTATATGGTTAATTTAGTTATCAATTCGTTATCACATTCAATTCGTTATCACATTCTCATACATAATTCTCCAGTTAAAATCCGTGTTTCACTTTACTGGCACCACAAAACTCACATATTTCGTTACTCGTACACTTTTCAATTTTTATCTTGAAAATATATAGACTGCTTAGAAGTATATACAAAATTATTGTTTATATTTCAATGAAAGTCAAAATAAAATATTTCAGAAATTGTACAAACTTTTACCTGAGATTTCAGATTTCGAATTTCATTTTGCAACTTTTGAATAATTTCATTGCCCTGTGAAAAACATAAAAGCCGATTGAGAAAGTAAAAATGACAGTTTGAAAAACACATGATAAAAAATATATACGTAAAATTTTGTATTAGATATTCTACAACTGCAAACAAACGCCAGTTCTTATTTTCAAACATAAAAAGTCCACGAAAGGACACTATAAAGAATCAATTATATACAAAGAAGGTTGTTCTATTTTTGAGTAACATCTAAACAGACTCAGTGACAATTCATAAGAGAAATCTACTTTTGAAAGTATAGGAAATTTGCAGCCCCCTTTTATTTCAACCCCACCCACTCTGTTAGGGACCCTAGTGTAGTTGGGCATTGCATTGCATTGTGTTGCATTGTATTACATTGCATTGTTTTGCATTGTATTTCATTGCATTGTTTTGTTTTGCATTCTGTTATATTGTATTGTATTGTATTGTATTGTATTGTATTGTATTGTATTGTATTGTATTGCTACGGTTGTATTATATTGCAGTCATGTTGCATTAAAAATTGGCTTTAATCAGCTACAACTAAGCTATTGTTGTGCAAACTAAATGAAGAAATGTTCAATTTTCAATTTTTCAATACCGGAAGGTTGGGTTGTTCTTCAGCACAAAAGCTGTTTTTCGAGGGGCCTCCCTCAAGTCAGTGCGAAAGAAACTTTACAAGAAACTCTGACCTACTATAGAAGAAACAAGTTCAATTAAGGAAAAAGAAGTTACCTTGATCACTTCATCTGAAACTGATCTCACAGTTGATTCCAATTTATTTATCTGATTTGTCTTCTCTCTCAATTCCTCATCAAGACCCTTCTGCAAGTAAAAAGTAAAAAAAAAAGAACTGATATTATTTAGTTTGAAAAGTCTTAAGAAAATGGTATTCTTGATTATCATAGTACAGGGGGAGTCAAAACAGTGAGTCAAATGTTTTAGAAACTACCAAAATTGTTCTCATTTTAAATTACTTCCAGAATATGATCAAGCTGAAGCATGACTAGTGCAAGACAAATGTCTTTGATTAATGAAATGCAGGAATTCTTCTAAAAAAGTTAAAAAAGTTATTTAGGTCAGCTGTAGATCATTTATTGACTCATAAATATGTTCTTAAGGTCAAAATAATGTGCATTTCCAAGGACATTTGTCATTTGATTGACGAAATAAAACAACTTTTCTGAAAATTAAAAAAAAATAATTCAGGCCATCTTCAGATCATTCATTGACTCATGTATGAACAAATGTTTTCAAGGTCAGAATCGAATACGTTTTCAAGGTCATTCGTCATCTGATTTACTGAACTAAAACAGCTCTTTTGAAAAAACAATAGCAAGAAGAAGGTACGCACCTTCTGGCCATTAGAAGTTTCCATTAATTCCGTGGATCTTAAAATAATCTGAAAGATCAAAAAAATATTTTCAAAAAAGATGGAAGAATTAAAGTGATAAAACCATAACATAAAATAAGACCAATAACATCTGAAAGAAAACGCAAAAATCATGAACAAACGCATTTAATTTCTCACATTTTTATAAAATATTAATTAATTCAAACTATATTGATATTCGAAATTTTACGTTTTATCGCATTAAATTTCTCATATCTTTATAAAATGTTAATTGATTTAAACTTTATTCACATGATAATTTCAATTGATCTAAATCGTAAAATAGCAGCACTGCAAATCAGAATGAATTTATATTTACCTGTTCCTTATCTTTGAGTTCTTGCTCTAAAACAGCAACTCTTGTTCTCAAATGATTTAATGTTTTATCTCGATCATGCCTATCTAAATCGAGGTTAGAATTTTGACGACGAAGTGTTTGGACTTCTTTGTTCATTCGACGGCATTCCTGAAAATTGGATGTTCGATCATCAAATTCAATGTTATTCAGATTTATATAAATCTAGATCTAATCTTACCACGTTATAATCATTCACATTAATCTTCACATTAAACACAGAATATGTTCAACATAGCGAGTTTTCGAGACAGAGATAACCAAAGCAAAATCAACGCTTCCAAAAGATACCGTTGAGCCCTGTTACTGGATTAGGAAAATACCAGGAACTTGACATAATTTAATGTTAATATGCTATTTTCATTATTGGTGCTTCCATTGCTGAATTAATTTACTTCACAAAACAAGAGCTTTAACTGCCAAGGATCAATAACGGTTTAGTTTAGGACAGATTGGATTGTAAGCTATTGGGTTACCAAAGAAAAGCATCAAGAAAGATTTTTTCAAAGCTGAGAGGTTTTTAATAAAAACGCACAAGACGAAAAATACTTAAATGAACAAAGCCGAAGAAAAATGGCATTAAAATTCATCAACTTCGTAATCATGATCAACTTTGTGACACGTTTTATCAGACATCTGGTATAATCTTAAGCAGTAGGAAGCATTTTCGTGCCTCTTTCTCGTTCGTGCCTCTTTCTCGTTCGATAAAAAACGGAGGTGAGCAATAGCATTTAAATTTAATGGCGGTTTTAAGTGAAAAAGCATTGAGGGCAACAAAACAACATACAGTGCGATGTGAATTAAAATAGGAAAGCAGAGAGGGAAGACCAAACAAATGTTTTCTAACTGTTCATGGTGTAAGATAAAATCAAGACATTATAAAATATAACCAAAATAAACTGACTTCCTCCAATCCTGAATTTCTGCCTTTCAATTCACGAATCATTGATTCCGATTTGTATTTCTTGTCCATGAGATCCTGAAAATAAAATACAAATTCAATTCAAACCAAATTTATACTTTCTCAAACTTCATTAATTTATAAAAAAAAATTAAATAATATACACATATATATATAATTAATATACCGGGTGGTGGCAGCTATGGAGGAGCATTCGTTTTTACATCACGTTTCAGTAAGGTTTCAGCTAAAAGTTGGATACCTTGTTTGCCAAAATATTCAAAGTAATCTCTGAGCTATACTAAAGGAAAGCTACAGTTAATGTCAATGGCCTTCTTAAAGCCATAAATGTACTATTTCCCGCAGATTGCAACAGCATAAATTCTCTATTTTTGGTTTAATTGAGTATAACTCAGTGATTATTGGGTTGATTTTACATTATTAGTAAGCCACGCTCTGGTGTAGACACAGGTCAGAAAGGAAGAACTAAATTGTTAATAATCATACGACTACGTAAGTCAAAGCAATACCTTGTTAATAACATCAATTTCCATGCTTCTTTGTTCAAGATGATTGACAGCTTTATGGTATTTTTCTTCCCATTCTATTCTTTCGTTTTTCAACTTTTCTTCATAACTGTTTTGTGTCTAATAAAATTTAAAGATCTACTGTTACTGAAAGAAAATTATCTGCTTCGACATTTTATGAACGAAAATAAATTTAGAATATCTCTTTGCAGTCAGGGAATAGAAGATGAAAACCATTTACCTTCCTATGCCAACTAAAAAATCTCCCTATGACTTCTTAAATTTATATTTGCAATTGTATATATAGGCTGTTCAACTGTTCAGTTGAATTCTAAAAAACTTGATAATTATGTAATGTTTGTCATTTGGATTTAGCCTCGTTTTAGAACTTGAATAAATATAAATATGAACACGAGTTAGGGTAGGAAGTATTGCATAACTAGTAGAGCAATGACAGTAAAGACGTCGTGTTGGAATATATATTTATTATAATATTGAGTTTAAATATTACAACAGCTTAAATTAAACTAATATAAACATCTGAAGACACAAATTTTACCTTCAGCTTTTGTTCTTTGGCAGAAGTAAGCTCAGTAAAATATTTCGATGAAGCATCATTTAACCGACAAGTCCATTCTGTTTTCAGGTCTTCCAATTCTTTTGTTCTTTCTTGCAATTTCTTGCAAAGAAGATAATAATAATGTAAATATTTTCAATAAAAATCTATAACATGCTGTTATAAAATTAAAAACCAATTTAGCTTCACAAATTAGAGAGAGATGGTATAATTTGATAATACAGAGTCTGAAAATTTAATTTCAGAAATCTGAAATTGGACAGAAGATGTTTTCAGTTATCTAGAAAATCGCAACAAAAACTCATTACCCCCAGCAAGTAAGAAGTAGATCGGTTGCAATCGGAAGCTCCTCACAAGGCTCCTCTTTTTTAACAAGGGTGGGTGTTACTCCTATCCTTGGTCAGTTTTAGCCACTTACCCTAATGTTAAAAACTGATTCTCAAACGAATAGACAGCTTAGTTGGCTGCAGGTTTGTAGTCAGAAATTCCGTCAACTAAATTCGAAACAAAGTTCTCACAAGGAGATTGCAGCTTCAAAACACAGCACCTTGGGAACTCGACAATCTAATTTTCTTGGCCCTTTTCTACTAAACCGGCGCAACAATGAAACTCCCAGTAACACAACCAATTAGAACATCCATAAGCATTCACGATTAGGTGTATTGCAATTCAAACATGCATGAAAGTTTAGATTAAACAGATATATACCTAAATATACATGATGCAAACTCACATAATCTAACGATGAATAACTCTTTGAATAATCATTCTCCAATTTATCGACTTTCTCTTCTAAAGATACTTTACTCTCCTAAAAAAATTAAAAAAAAACAGAATCATAATAGATGAAAATTGGGGAAATTTGCATTTACTTATAAATCGTATCTTCTCTAATGCATGATTCTATGGAAAACATTGTGATTCACAAAAGTATGAAATAAAATGCTAAATATAACAATAACAAATAATTATATATTGAAAACGATAAAATGTAGTTTTACTAACTTTGAGCACTTTGATGCAGCCTGCTAGATAGTTTTTAATTTCTTCATCATTCCCAGGAATAAATTTCAAGGACAAATGAATCAGATGTTTGAATGGATTCGTTTCTACAATGTCCAGAACGCCATTTCCATGTAGTGATGAACCAGTCATTTTTAATTGAAGCAGAAATCTAAATAAACAAAGAACTTAATTGTCAAAACTGCTGCTCGCTTAAAAAAAGATTAATTTCTTTGCGAAGTTCAGAATAAATGCAGGACAAAAGCTATTTTAAATTGATACACTGTACAATTGACCTCTGTTTGTCAGTTCAAAACAACAACTAATATAAATAAAACCATTGCAGCTAAAATGAATATATATACTGGCTGACCCCCAAAAATGTTCAAACGCTAAAAAGTACAAAAAGTCTTATTTTGTACCCATCTTGCTTATTTTTGCGCAGTTATGTGGTTGAAAAGTCAAATCATTTGTTACAATATTGAATGATAAACTTTTGTTGTTAAACTACCAGTATGTTGAATTTTTTCTTTTCCATGGTTGGTGAAAAACACATCTTCAAAATTGGTAGCAACATTGAATAATCAGATAAAAGTCCACGTTTTTTATTTTAGAACAAAGCAATAGATTTGTAACTGACATGGAATATGGAAAGTACCAAAACATGTTCATTGAAGAATGGTCTTTTCAAGAACAGCTTTGCTTTAAAGGAAAAGGTGCACTCGAATATGACAGTCAACGCTTCAATTTATTTTAGAATCAGAGAAATCGATAGTTTCTAATAGCTTGTCCGACCTTTTGTTAAGTCCTTTTGTCCGCTTGTCCGGCCTAGCAACAGTTGCTCCGCTAGATGAGAATTTTATTGACAGCTCGAAATGGTGAATTTAGTGTTATAATTGTTTGTTGAAACTTTCAAAAAACAATACCTGGGATTTGCTGAATTTTCTTCATTGCTGCACAAGGTGATGAGATCAATAAATTTTTGTGGAAATGCCGAGAAATCAACCAACAATCCTTGTTGCGATTTTAAACTGAAAACAAAACATAAAACTTCAACTGAGTCTAGAAAATTGTAGCAAAAAAATGAGATTCAATGCACCTAACTCGTTTTCATGGATGTAATTAATGTCGTAATTATTTTCAAAATGTGGTTTTTTCACCAATAAATAATTCCTCAATAGCCAGCCAATCTGAATCTAACCAAATATTCGATTAAAATATATCATAACAAGATAAATAAATATCTAAAAGTTTTTGGCACTGCCTTTCATTAGTAAAGTATCTTCGTTTTAACCGCCAGAGACCCAAAAAGCATATCTGTTTGTAGAGCAGCAGCTCAAAATACGCGAGGTTGGAAATTTCAAATTTTACTTAAAACAATTTCCGAAGAACAAACTTAGAGATTGGGAAATCATTCAGTAAACTGCAATCACGTTTACATGTCCAAAACTGGAAATTCAAATACCCCTCATCCACGAGCTTTTAAGTCAATTTAGAGGAACGCCATTCGTTTTGACAGTGAAACAGCCGGCTTGCTCCTATATCGTCTTGGCAAATTTGATCAATGAATCTTTTCATATTCAAAACTCACAAAGCATCATTAATGCAATCAGGTTGTTTCAATGTCAAAACAAGGACAGAAAATAAATGATTTTCTTTCAAATTAACTTAAAAGCTGACAAGTTAGGGTAATTTTAATTTCAGATTTTGGACAGGTAAACGTGGTCGCAGATGACTGAATGATACCTCAAACTCCAAGTTTATTGTTCCGATCTATTTTCATGCACAAATGAGATTTTTGGTCTGACGGGTTTTGAGAGACAGCCATGCAAACGAAGAGATTATTTTTAGTCACCTGGCAGTTTAAAAGGTAAGTCAAAAAATTAAACATTTTGTTTAATGAAGCCCATCATTTAAAGTAGTTGTGCACATACTTAAACTAAAAAGAAAAAAATCTGAAAATTACAAACAAATTTAACAATTTTCATGCACACGCACAGACTTTATCATCCCTTGTAAATTTCACTTCTACTCAAAATTTTAATTTAAAACGAAACATGAAAACGAAAAAGTTTATCTCACGTCTGAAAATCGTCTTCACCAAGATAAAGAAATTGTAAGAAAAATGGGTCGCTTTCATCAGTCAGCCTTACATGAAGTTCCTAAAAAAGCAGCATGCATACATTTCATTAATTGTTTGTCAAAAAGAAGCTATTTTAGCTGAAAGAATGCTCTTGGCAAAGTTAAACTGAGACATCTCTAAAAAAAATTCTCCAAAAATCCTTGAACAAATAGAAGTATTCCAATCTGCACCAAGAGAAGTAAGAGAAGCAAGAAAAGGAAATAATTTTATACTTTCTAAGTTTGTTATTTGTTTTTTCAGTTAATTTCTGAATATCTTTGCCCAAAAGCAAACACAGTAGTATCATCTGCAAAAAATGTGGTTCCATTTTTGTTACCTTAGGTATAATGTTGTTCATGTACAGAATGAACAGAATCAGCCCTTGAACAGAATCAGCCCTTGAACAGAATCAGCCCTTGAACAGAATCAGCCCTAGAACAGAATCACACCAACAACAGAATCA
>JAYJMH010005397.1:0-26463 GCA_036873815.1 Phacellophora camtschatica | reverse complement strand
TCACTTTTGCAAAACATTGCTTTCAGGCAAATAGTAAGGATTTAACGTTACATCTTTGGAAAAAAACAGTTACTTTTTGTGAAATTCAATTTCAGTCAAAGTGCAAAGCTTGGATTTTTGGCAAGATACATTCACTTCTGGAAAATATCGATTTATGACAAGTAGTAAGGCTATAACCTTACATTTTTGGAACAAAAAAGTCACTTCTAGGAAACATCAAATTTAGGCAAATAGTAAGGCTCTAACCTTGCACTTTTTGCAAAAAACAGTCCCTTTTGAAAAACATTGATCTAAGGCAAATAGTATGGCTATTACCTTGCATTTTTCAAAAAACAGTCACTTTTGAAAAACATCAATTTCAGGCAAATAATAAAGCTATACACTTACATTTTTGGCAAAAGACAATTATTTCTGGAAAACATCAATTTGAGGCAAATAGTAAAGCTATAACCTTCCATTTTTGGAAAATAAAGTCACTTCTGGAAAACATCGGTTTCAAGCGAATAGTAAGGATATAACCTTGCATTTTTGGCAAAATCCAGATATCTCTGGAAAACATTGATTTCAGGCTAATAGTAAGGCTATAGCCTTATATTTTTGGCAAAAAACAGGGATTTCTAGAAAACATTGATTTCAGGCAAATAGTTAGGCTATAACCTTACATTTTGGGGAACATACAGTCACTTTTCAAAATCATCAATTTCAGGCTAATAGTAAGGCTATAGACTTATATTTTTGCAAAAAACAGTGATTTCTGGAAAACATCAATTTCAGGCAATTAGTAAGGCTATAACCTTACATTCTTGGGAACATATAGTCACTTTTGCAAAACATTGCTTTCAGGCAAATGGTAAGGCTATAACGTTACATTTTTGGAAAAAAACAATCACTTTTGGAAAAATTTGATTTCAGTCAAAGTGTAAAGCTATCACCTTGGATTTTTGGCAAAATACAATCACTTCTGGAAAACATCGATATATGACAAGTAGTAAGGCTATAACCTTACATTTTTAGAACAAAATAGTCACTTCTGGAAAACATCAAACTCAGGCAAATAGTAAGGCTCTAACCTTGCATTTTTGGCAAAAAACAGTCCCTTTTGAAAAACATTGATCTAAGGCAAATAGTAGGGCTATAACCTTGCATTTTTTCAAAAAACAGTCACTTTTGTAAAACATCAATTTCAAGCAAATGGTAAACTATACCGTTACATTTTTGGCAAAAGACAATTATTTCTGGAAAACATCAATTTGAGGCAAATAGTAAATCTATAACCTTCCATTTTTGGAAAATAAAGTCACTTCTGGAAAACATCGGTTTTAAGCGAATAGTAAGGATATAACCTTGCATTTTTGGCAAAATACAGTTACTTCTGGAGAACATTGATTTCAGGCTAATAGTAAGGCTATAGCCTTATATATTTGGCAAAAAACAGGGATTTCTAGAAAACATTGATTTCAGACAAATAGTAAGGCTCTAACCTTGCATTTTTGGCAAAAAACAGTCATTTCTGGAAAACATCGTTTTCAGGCTAATAGTAGTGCTATAGACTTATATTTTTGCAAAAAACAGTGATTTCTGGAAAACAGCAATTTCAGTCAAATAGTAAGGCTATAACCTTACATATTTGGGGACATATAGTCCCTTTTGCAAAACATTGCTTTCAGGCAAATAGTAAGGCTATAACAATACATTTTTGGCAAAATACAATCACTTTTGGGAAACATCGATTTCAGGCTAATAGTAAGGCTATAGCCTTATATTTTTGGCAAAATACAGTAACTTTTGAAAAACATCAATTTCAGGCAAATAGTAAGGCTATAACCTTACATTTTTTGCAAAAAATAGTCACTTCTGGAAAAGATCGATTTCTGGCAAATAGTAAAGCTATACCCTTACATTTTTGTCAAAAGAAAATTGTTTCTTGAAAACATCGGTTTCAAGCGAATAGTAAGGCTACAACTTTGCATTTTTGGCAAAATACAGTCACTTTTGGAAAACATCGATTTCAGGCTAATAGTAAGGCTATAGCCTTGCATCTTTGGCAAAAGACAGTCACTTCTGGAAAACATCGGTTTCAAACAAATAGTAAGGCTATAACCTTACATTTTTGT
Source organism: Phacellophora camtschatica (assembly GCA_036873815.1). Lineage (NCBI taxonomy): Eukaryota > Metazoa > Cnidaria > Scyphozoa > Semaeostomeae > Ulmaridae > Phacellophora > Phacellophora camtschatica. The sequence continues at coordinate 24,349 of JAYJMH010005397.1, read as the reverse complement.
CAAAAAACAGGGATTTTTGGAAAACATCGATTTGTGGCAAATAGTAAAGCTATAACGATACATTTTTGGCAAAAAACAGTCACTTCTGGAAAACATCAATTTCATGCAAATAGCAAAGCTATACCCTTACATTTTTGTCAAAAGACGATTATTCCTTGAGAGATTATCTCCTGTAAACAAAGATTTCAGGCAAATTGTAAGGCTATAACCTTTCATTTTTGGGAAAAACTGTCACTTTTGGAAAACATCGAAGTCTAGCAAATAGTAATGCTATTACCTTGCATTTTTTGGGAAAATACGATCACTATTCGAAAACGTCAATTTCTGGCAAATAGTAAGGCTTTCCACTTATATTGTTGTTAACAAACAGTCACTTCTGGTAAACTTCGATCGCTGGCAAATAGTAAGGCTTTAACTTTATATTATTGTTAACAGACAGTCACTTTTGGAAAACATAGATTTCTAGCAAATAGCAAGCCTATAACCATGCATTTTTGGCAAAAACAGTCACTTCAGGAAAACATCAATTTCAGTCAAATAGTAAGGTTCTAACCTTACATTATTTGAAAAATAGTCACCTATGGAAAGCAAAACTTTCAGGCAAATATCAAATCTATAACCTTAAATGTTTGGTAAAAACAGTCACTTCCTGTGAACAGAGATTTCAGGCAAATAGTAAGGCTATAATTTTGCATTATTGGCAAACAACAGTCACTTCTTGAAAACAACAATTTCATTCAAATATATGGATATAACTTTACATTTCTGTCAAAAACAGTGACTTCTGAAAAACATAGAATGCTTGCAAATAATTAGGCTATAACCGTGCATTTTTCGGAAAGAAACAGACACCTATGGAAAACATCTTTTTCAGGCAAATAGCAAGGCTATAGCCTTGCAATTTTTGGGAAAATACGATCACTACTCGAAAACATTGATTTCAGGCAAATAGTAAGGCTAGAACCTTACATTTTTGGCAAAAGACAATTATTTCTAGAAAACATCCATTTCTAGCAAAAAGTAAGGTTATACCCTTACATTTTTGGCAAAAGACAAGTATTTCTATAAAAGATCAATTTCAGGCAAATAGTAAGGCTATACCCTTACATTTTTGGCAAAAGACAAGTATTTCTATAAAAGATCAATTTCAGGCAAATAGTAAGGCTATAACCTTGCATTTTTGGCAAAATACAGTCACTTCTGGAAAACATCGCTTTCAGGGAAATATAAGGCTACAACTATCACATCTGCAAAACAATTGATCGCTTTAAAAGAAAGGATTACTTTTTGAATTCAAAACGTAATTTCGATGGCAAATTGTATCACTAGAAAGCTATCGATACATAATTAGCAAAGAATTACAATGGCAAAGGGGTACAAGGGATTAGGAAACAACAACACCACGCGTTTCTTGAAGCTCAGTTTCACCACATGCACATCATCAGAAAAAAAAAATGTTATGCAGAAAAAAACTCAACACAACAAAAAATGTCAAATTTAAAAAAACACTGATATAAAAACGTTCGTTATAAAAGTTTCAAAATATTTAAAGATCAAAAATCAACCTAGAATTAAATATGCAAAACAAGAGGTTATACGAACAAAATTTAATACACCGTTTGTAGACATGCATACAATCATCCAAATGTTTATGCGATATTATTAGAAAATATCAAGTCACAAAAATTATAGCATAGCATAAGGCCAGGAAAGAAATGGAATATCTCAAGTCAAAATATCAGCAACAACAACAAAAACAACAGCAAAGAAAAACAGAAGTACAGAGAACTTTTGTAGTGAATCTAGAAAACTATTATGGTCACAGTTAATTAATCCAATGAATAAATTGAAAGAATAATTAGATTGTGAGAAGAAAACCGATTTAATCATATGCATGGGGGTAAAATGTTTTCCGGATTTTGAAATTGTTCCTCAGGATATACAAAATTTATTCTCAGGGAAAAAGTAAAAAACATGTATTCGGCTAAGGAATTTCCCATCGACATTTTATTTTAAGTGGTTTTTTAAAATAGAAGTTGAATGAATGAGAGTGACGTCCAGTTTTGATAAATTGCTTTGATATTTAATGTTGATTTGCTTTGATATAAATTGCATCCAGATACTCGATGCGAAATTTTTCTTCACACGCTGAAAACATTTCCTTAAGATTTTCCAGAAACGCCTGATCCCCGGAACATTACTTTTAGTCACCCGATACATGTCTTGCTGGTCTTATGCCAAAGAAAACCTAAATAAACTAAGACAATTAATTTGTATTAATCACTAAAAAAATGTTACATGTAAACAAACAATAACAACAAGGAGATTACGACTGAATCATCCCTGGAAAGAACATACAGCGCATACCTATCTGCACATGTATCATATTTGCACAATTTCAGGCAGTAAACACACAAGCTTTGCATTATTCATTAAGTTAAAAACCGAAGAAAATGCAGTGCAAATGTTTTATCCCCAGGGGTGAGAACATTGGCCATCTTCCTTGGCCATACCGGGGGGGGGGGTGCGTCCGTCATTTTACAAACCAGCCCTGCTTTAATGAGAACAATTTTCGTTTTTCATTTTTCAATAATCGTTTGTTTGAGAAGTTACTTGATATCGTACCCAACTTTCGAGAATTTTCAGTTGAAATCATACCCTATTTTAGAACGAGCCATAAAACCCACTCTGATGTTCGGCACATCCCGTCACAATATATTAGAGTGTAGTCCCATGGAATTTTTGCCCCTTGCTAAAATAAGCTAACTAAGTCATTTATTTAGAATTAATTTCAGATTAAATTTAGATGCAGAGTAAGAGTTGTGCATGATAATTTACAATCGATATCTAATGGTGATGAAAACTCAAGAAACATTATAAGTACTGTAAAAATCACGAATAAAATAAATGTACTGGATATAAACATAAATTGATAACTGAAAAAGATTAACATTGATATTTCAAATCAGGGGAGAGCTGAAGCTAAAAATGTCGACCAATCATGAAAAAGTGGAGGCAATTCCTTCCAAACGATTTTCCTCTGAAGTAATGAAAAACCCATATGATGCTGAGTTAAGAGGTGCAACCCATGGTGCGTATCTCAAAAGTATGAACTTACTTTCAGCAAGCTTCATGCTCAAACTGAAAATCATAGAATAAAGAATTTCACTGTTTGAGACTCACTTTATGCTATGACGAAAACGAATCTTTTGACCAAATTTAGTCGTACTTCCGAATTGATGATATAATCATTAGAATGTTACAAAACATGCGTGTCATTTAATGACAAAGTGTCAATATGAATTAAAAGTCATATCCCTTACGTTCTTACATTGAATTCCATCTTTGCCAATTATATTTCAGTTCCATCTTGCTCACCGACGCTAACGGAAGAGCCTGTCCTTTTAACCGTGTCAGAAGGATGTCTTTTTTTATAAAAAATAATTGCAGCTGCTACAAGGAGTATAGCCAATACAGCTAAAACAATGCCAGAGATAGTACCAGCAGACAAAGAACTCTCGACAGGCTTTGCTTTTTTAGAGCGTACTTCTTTTGGAAGTTTGCCACCAGGATTGATTCTTCCAACGCCATATTCTTCGCCAACAGCTGCCTCCTTGTATGCCAATCTTATCATCTGGATATTCGTTCCTTTATTTTTGCCAATATTATTCAACTCTTCAAGTTCTCGCCTGGCACGTGAATGAGCAGGCATTGCTACCATGGAACTATGCTTCTTCTCTGAAACAAGGTATTCAATACTTCTTTTGCCCACGCCCCTGTTCCTTTGTGACTCTGAACGGACTGTGTATATTGTGTGTAAAAACCAGTTACGTCCACCAGAAACCTTCAAAAAATTAATATATAAAATCAAGTTTGTTCTACTAGATTGTGTAATAATATACTAAAACAGGTAACCCAAATCATTTTTGACAATTTCGTCCCAAAATACGCTGTTTACTTTCATTATAATCCTGTCCAATTAACGAAAAAGGATTTTCCAATACAACCTTTATAAATTACAAAAATAAATTTCAATATTCTCTCCAGTTACCAAAAATTTAATGTTGGTTCCACAAATATCAATCTAAAAATCAACTCTTTCTTCAAATTCCTGATCCCGAAATTTAAATTCTTACCTTTGGGAAATAATTGTAGTAAAAATTGGGAAATAATGTAGTAGCCATTGGGGGCAAGGAGAACAGCTGTCCAGCTGATTCGGTTGTCTTCCTAGACATTTTTCCTCTCCTACGGACTTGTAAACAAAAAACTAAAACAAAAAGTAAACTACATACCTTAAATAGAGGTGTGCTGTCTAACTTGAAGCCATCAGCTCCAGCATTATTCAAAAGCTCGTCTGCATCATCATCGTCAGCAGCAAGAACAGCATTGAAAAAAACATTGTCAAATTGGCTTGTGATTGTACTTGGAGCCAAACGATCCTATGAAAGAAATACAAGTTGAGTAGATATATCAGTAGCCCTTTTGTTTACTCTAACAGCCTTCCAAAAACGTGAGTCAGACTCAGAAAATGGTGGCACTGAGAGGTTATATTTCAGATTACATTGCAAATCAAGATAAAATGAAGCTTAGAGAGACATAGTATAGTATGGTAAGACAGTTTAATAAAAAAGAATATATTTATATATGTTCTAACATTTCCAGAAGAATAACATTCACAATCGTTTCTTAACTTACCAGAATTTTGAATCGGTATAAAAGATTAGAAGAGTCAGCCAAACAACCAAATTCATTTACTGATGGATCAAATTTCGGTACATAACCATCCAGACCACTGCAGAGGAAGACTTTCTCAATTACCACATGGTAAGCACTTCCCAAGCTCTGAGCGGTATCAATCATAACTCGACCAAAGATGGTAGAACCTGAATAGAATAGAATGTCAACGTTAGACTGCTGATGTTAGCGCACAAATTCTGGACTTGAAGAATTCTGGAGTTATTTTTATGAGTTGTAGTGTAGTCTTGCCTAAATAACTACAACGATTGTAATTCTAAGTAAACTTAGTGGCAATAAATGATAAATAAAATATATAACGTTGATAATTTACTATGTTAGGCAAAATAAAACATAATAATTCAAGCAACAGAGGGCTCAATCTGAAAAATCAGTTTCTTAAAATAGGGGGCCTTACTGTAGTTCAAAAGTTCGCCTTGTCTGTGAGTTGATTCCACCATAGTAAGTAAACAAAAAATGCACCTTTGAAAGGGATAATAGATTAAAAAGACCTTTTAAGTGTTTTTCTGGACGATTTTGGTATATATTCTAACTACACGTATGCTTATGTTTAAACATAATTCTTACCTTTGGTAAATGCAACGTCAGTGGCTTCAGACCCAGTAAATTTATTGGAAGTCCATTGTTGTTGTCTATTCAGCAGGAAAAACCTTGTATTCAAACTAAAGTTAGCCTGGACTGGCTCGCTAGTTTGCTGGAACCTGATTGGCAGTTGAAAGGTGATCGAGCTTCTTGGCGTGCATTCCATAGGTAACGAGTATTCAATGTCCTGTTGGCCAAAATAACAATTGAAAAAACATAATTTTATATGTTATACACAGTTAACATCCGCTGTCTTTAACTATCAAGGGAAATTGAAATTTGTTTGAAATAGCGAATGTTTAAGATAACGAGTAGTCGAGATATCTACTGTATATGCGGATGTCTACTGTAGCTATATAGTAAGTTCATGTCAATGCTCGTTGCACATATATATACTATATGCATATGCATTAAAATAATATTACAAAATTTAGCAAATTGCTCTCCATTTCAACACAAATGGTAATAAGCTGCATTTCCTTGTCAGTTTTGGCAATGTTTAGGAGCAGACAAGCTCGATTACAACAGCTAAAAAAAAGATAGAAAAGGCACCAACCACCAGATTGAAACAGAATTCAAGAGACCTCAATTTCGTTAATGTGTGATCACGTAACATGTGATAACCTAGTTACAGCTCGAAAAACAACTTTTTATGAGCTATACGTTTGTAGTGATTTAAAGAGCACACCATTATTGCTCACAATAATTACGAAATTTGTAACAATAAAAATAGCGGAAATGAACAGAAAATAAATTTGATGAAAATTCATAGGCGCTAGATAACACCAAACGTTAAATTTCACTGATCACTCTTCTGTCTACATATAACTGAGCAAAGAGCAAAAAAAAGCATGATAGGTAGCAAAATGACGCCATACCTCAGTTACAGTGCAAGGTACCAAACGAACAATGTATAGACCACTGTAGTCACGCACAGCAAAATTTGACACAAATTGCCATAACTGTTCTGGTTCTGCGTATGTTTGATCACTTCGTATCAATTTGAGTGTCATGGTTAAGCTTGGTTGATCAGGTGACATTACGATCGATGCATATTGGGAGACTAGCAGTAAAAGAAGAATGACTTATGAATGATTTACTTTATAATGACTTACGAAGGCGATACGACGACAACAAATTAAATAGCAACATTTATACAAATTTATTGGATTATATATTCTCATTTAAACACAAAACTATTTAATTAAAACCCAAATAGGGACAATTTATTATATTATATGGCCAGTGTAAAACGCAACTGGGCAACTATACTTTAGTAAGTTATAAAAGTATACTTTTTTCAGCTTTTTTATCCAATTATTATTTGTATAGATCTGTTTTAATTATATATTTATATGTATATGCAAGAGCGACAAAATATTTTGCTTCATAAAACTAATAACTACAGCGTGCCAAGAAAGAGAATAAAACCACGTGCTGATGCCATTAAAAACTTACCGTCTCGGCGCACAAGTTCCCTTTTCATGACAAACTGTCCTCTGAATCTCGCCTTTGTTCTGAAATTTACAACAAGTTTTCTATCTGAATCTCTGATTCTAATGCTCGTTGGATAGAGATTGCCCTTCAGCACTGACGTAGCAGGTGGTCCAACCCCATCCTTCCACAGAACAGCAGTATCATACACAAAGGTAAGTCTCAATGACGACTTGTGATCAAAGTGCATCCAGCCTCCAGCTGCGGTAGGTGAATGGTAAATGTAAGACACATAGAGTGGCACTTTCACGGACATATGTGACTGGACAGTGTCCTTCACTTGACCGTCAGTTGTGATTTTTCCACCGCATTTTTGTACCAATTCAGTCATGTCATAATATGACTCAAATGTCCATAAGCAAGCATCCATATTCAGGTGGCGATAAAATCTGTAAACAAATAAAGAGGATGTTATGCATATTACGACACAAAGATCAAGGGTATGTATATATGAGCCCGGGCTAGCTCTATATCGGCTCGTTGGGTACGAAAGAAAAATTGCCCCTGGAAAGCTTAGTTTGGGCGTCAAATTTCCATGTCACTGAAGGAAAATGTGCATCATGCATGGGAGTTTGATTTTGAAAGCCAGCCAAGGCAAAGCGTTTATATGAGAAAATGTGTTTACATGAGAAATTTCGGTTAGGCTAGGTGTAATCTCACCAAGGCATAGGTGACATATCATCTCACGGAGATTGTCCCGGGCTCATATAAACGCTAGATTTTCAATTATAGAGTCTTAACCATAATCTCGCAAACAACTGAGATCTCATTTAACCGAGACAGAGCCATCCTGGGCTCATATGAACAGAACCTAAAGCGGAATAGTTGTATCTACAGCAGTTATATCATAACAATGAAAATACCATACAGCATTTATATCATACAGCATTTATATCATAACAATGAAAAACATGGAGCGCAAAGAACGAAATATGATGATTGACGAAAGATTTGTTTTTCTAAGCAAACAAATTTTACATAAAATTAAGGAAAACAATTTCCAGAGCCCCAATCACCAAATTTTACACAAACCGCCAGCGCGAAAAACGCCAAATCAAGAATGTAGGAATTAAAAGTTTCCTGACAATGATATGTAATTTCCACTTTCAAAGTTTTATAACGGCAATTCCTGACTGTAGATAAAATAATCATGTTGTCTTTTCTTTTTAAATTTGCTACAGTGATTACCACAATTTGCTACAGCGAACAACTAATACAACAACTTACCGCAAAGTAGCATTTCCTCGTAATCCTACATCGTATTGATATGGTAGACTTTCTCCTGCATTATCAGGATCGATGTGTTCATTTTTCAAAAATCCATATCTCGTTCTAATCTCATTTAAATCCAACAAATTAGAACATGTATGTTGAGCGACACGACTTGCATCGGGGCTAAGAGCAATCTCAAAATTTGAAAGTTGCTTCGTAGATATTGCAGGCAACAAACCGTCAAAATGTGGTACTAAGATGCGCACTCGAACCAAGTTAGGATGTTTTCGGTCTTTTACGCCTGTGTACTTGACTTGAGCAGAGAATGTTTCAGCTCCGATGTCTCGTTCATTTCTTGGCATACAAAGACCTTCGCTAGGATCTACAGTAGCTGGGTTACTGTAACTCTCCACGCCATAACCTTCGTCTTCGTCTACGGCTTGCGCAATACACCGAACACGTGTTCCAGGGCCAAAGTAAATGCTATAAAATTGAAATTTTTGCTAAAAATCCATATCCTAAATATTTAGTCAAGTGCTAATTTTGACAAAAACGTCGAAAGTAACCATCACGACACATCCTTAATTTTAATCTAAAAACTTACAATAATTTAATTCAGAAAGTAATGAATGCAAAACTATCTATATTTTAATTTCCTAACCTAGTTAGGTTGTTCTGAATGAAACAAAACTGGTCTCAAATAAAATATATAAAGACCAAAAAAGGAAAACTCTGCTTTTATGGACTGTAATTTAAAATTTTTGCATATCTCAGATATTAAATTGATAAAAATATATATACCTGTCCAGTGTTATTATGTTCGTCTTGGTGAAAAATGTTCGACTTTCCACATTCTTGAAAGTGTTCGTCACGCCATCTTGACTGTTTTTTGCAGCGATTTGCCACCGGTATCTAGTTAGTACGTTGTTGATTCTTTCTGATTTACATATTCCAGCAGTTGAAGAATAGCCAGGAAATTTAGGATTGCAAGACTAAAATTAAAGTCAGGAAAAATAAATCACTAGATTACTGAACAAGAATGTTAGAAGCTAGATGTGAAGCTTTCAACAACTATGAACTATGAACTATAACTATGAACAAAACTTAACGTAACAGGGACATTCCATGTCAAGTGTAACCAAGGCCCAAAATCAAATACCATTAGAATCTCGAAGCATTACTATAAATTAAAAATGTTCACATTCAAGGATGTAAATAGAGAAGAAAATTAGTTAAAAGTAAATAATATTAATTAAAAGTATTTTTAAAGAAACTGCACAAATTATGAAAACGCAAAATACTCACCGTCACGCATACGAGTGGATATCCTTGAATAGGATTTTTTCTTGCCTTTCTCAAATCATCATAGTCACGCAGTGAAGCTACTCTTGGTTTTAAGGGGAAAGTTACACCAGTTCTTCTTCCTACTTCTTCGATGTAAATAATAGTTTTCTTCAGGCCTAACTCTGCAACTCTCTTGGTATCTGGTTTGATGTACAATGAAAATGCACGTCGTAAGCTCTTCTCGTTTTCGTGGAAAATTCGCAGTTTTACCATCTGTTTCGTAACGTTCTTACCAAAAGTTATTTCCTTGAAAAGAAACGAAAATTAATACCAATTCTAAAACTAGCTCAACACTTAAAGCCTAGAATATCTAGAACCTAGAACCTAGGTTGCATGGCCCACTGAGAAACAATGTAACTTCACATTTTCAGGCAGTACATACAATTATACAATTAAGAAATCAAGCAGACGTCATACATACAACGTATAGTATTTGCCCGTTTAAACATAAATCCAGGAATGAGAGCGCTAATCTGTCATCATGTAGCATAGATGGAACTCAGAACAGTTTGGAAAGGAAAACTAAAGACTGCGAGAAGCGAATAAAATTGGCTTAATTAGAGCGACCCCGAAAGCAAGTAAGCCTAATCCATGAAGAGCCTTTAGTGTTGTTAAAACAAAATGAAGGGTTTCCAAAATCACGTTTTAGGGGATTTTTTCGAACCTTGTGTTCGCTCTAACTCATCCTCAATCCAAACCTCTCAAATATAATGATTTCCGTTTTGCTTAACTTCATCATAAAAATAAATACCAAAGTATATGTATGTAGTTAATTAAGCACCTTAGCAAGGGGTTCGTAGTGAATTCCACTTCTTGCTGAACCATCTCTCGTGTAAACAGTAACAACAGATACTTTGGATGAATCTCCACTTCTAAACACTGGAATTTCAACGACTCTGGATGATTGGTCTGGTGGTGGTTCCTTTGCGTAGTATTTCGTTTCCATAAATTTGATCACAGGTTCTGCAACAAAGGAAAACCAAATAAATTAGTTTGCTCTTGTCAAAGATGGGTTTAGCTAATTCACCAAAAATACGGTTATATGTCAGCCAGAAAAGAAAAACAGAGTAACAATAGATAAAACCTTTCAGAAATGTTTAAAATGCAAGAAAAATGAAATTGAATATAAAAGAAACAAATAAATTAACATCAGTGCAAAAAGAAAAACATTCACTAGCACTTCTTAAACTCAGAAAACTCGGTAGTGTCTTGAGCCTTGAAACATTGTCTTAAATTTCAATGACCATTCCCAAAAATATTTACGAAGAAGTTGACGAATCAGCACTTCTCAAACTCTTCTCGAAGGAGTTGACGAATCAGCACTTCTGGCACTTCTCAAACTCTTAGTTTTTCAAGTATATATAAATAACTCGGCAGTGTCTTGAACCTTGAAGCATTGTCTTAAGCTTCTATGACCATTCCTAAAAAATACTTGGGAAGGAGTTGACGGTATTTTTACGAATCAGTTATATTAGGGGAAAGGGGATAATTTTGTTGATACCAGCTACAACGTAAAATATATTTTCTAACAGTCATTGTTATGAGATATATGCTTTCAGAAAATTTTGCATTCCAATCTTCAACAAATCCATAGTTTAAAGCAAGGGCATTTTGCCTCAAACATGAATAAAGTACTTGCGATATAAACCTCAACTACTATTGGGTTAATGATTGCAATGGGCCATATGGCCTATCCAGGAATAAACAATTTACAAAAATTTCTTATAGAAGCTGACAAAAATATTTTTATAAATATCGACTTACGATCGTCATCTTGGATTTTGATAACAGTGACTTGTCTTCCTCCAATCCTTCCACCACCAACATTTGAGTTAAAAACGTTCCCCAGATGCAAACGGAACTGTTCAACGGGTTCTTTGATTGTGTCGTTAATGATGAATGCCTGCAAAACATCATGCTCATAAATAAACCAAACAAAAGAGTCTTTATATGTTATCAGTATCAGTAGGCTTTTATGCATACTAGCAGAGAATCTTTTGAAGACGGCGCGGATAGATTTTCGATAATCAAAAGTTTTTGTTTACCCACCGAAAGGGCATTTTGCTAACAGCCTTGTAGGGGGGGAGGGAAGGCCCCTTAAACTTGTTATCACTAGAACTTTGTATTGAGTTGATAATTGAAGCTTATTCTTAGGAGATCAGTAAAGCCCCTGGAGTTTGCCAGGAACTCAATTTATTGCTCTCCTGTGGCTTTTCAAGAAGAGGCTAGCAGTTTGTTTGTATGTTAAAAGATTCTCTCCATACTTGCCAAGAAATTTATTAATTCGTACAAACTGTTGTCCCTCGGCTCGGCGAAGAAGGAGAACCCAGCTGGCGTTATGAGGGCAAGTCTGACATTGTTGCAGACTGGGCATGTAATTAGAAAAGGTTTTTGTATCAATAGAATGGTTAACATTTGTGTCCTCCAGTCTCTATAATTATTAGGGTGTCGTCACTGTATCTGAATCGCTGTAATTATGCACACGGTGGTATTTGTCTTTGAAAGACGAAGATTTTTGTCTTTCAAATTATGGAATCCACACACGGCATATTTTTATCTTTGAAAGGCCAAGATTTTCGTCTTTGAAGAACATTTTGGAATCCGCACACGACATACTTTTATCTTCGTCTTTGAAAGACGGTCTTCGAAAATAAACATGTTTAATCTCAAAGACTGTCTTTGTAAGACAAATATTTTCATCTTTGACAAGCGCACACGGCCGATTTCTGTCTTTGAAAGACCAAAGACAAAAATCTGCCATGTGCGATGGGCCATTTATATCATATGTTCTCAGTTTACGGGTTTCCAAAAGTCACCGAACCAGGGGTTTCCAAAAGTCAAGAAGGTCAGTTATCTTTGTTTTGAAAATAATATCGCAAGATGTTTTTTCAAGGAGATTGAACAAATCTGTGATAATAATCTTTGCATTAATTGTTTTCTTTTGTGTGTATTAAGTCATTGCCAAGAAAGTGACCTCAATGACCTTCACAAAATAAAGCAAAACAACATTTCTGACGTTAAAAAAAAATAGTTTACAATCCACCATTTCCAGATAAGGTGGACTTGTCCAAAGTCTATTTCTTTTCAATTCAAACTGAAAATGTCTTTTCAATCCAACAACAGTTAAGGCCACTTTGGTATAAATTTATCAAATTTCCAGAAATTTAAGTTTCGATTAAGTAATTGATTGCACCTATCAGGGTTATGGTTTCGTACAGTAGAAAACGTTGGAAAACAATAACATAAAGTACGAAACATTTTCTAAAAAACCAATTTGTAAACCTCCAACTAGACTCATTGTTTGCACCCAGTCAGAAATCGTTGGTGACTTAAAAACAGGACAAAAGGCGATTTGTTTTGACCTGGAGGAAGAAATTGTGCACGATCGCTCATTAAGCCCAATTATACAGATTAAAACAAATATAGATCAATTTTTACTGCAATGTGAATTTTGGCATTCACATAAAGCATTTTTTCATGGCGGCAACTAATTATATCCATTGCAGTGCAAAATAAAAAAGTGTTAAACAGCCATTGTTGATATTCGTGTTCCCAAAAATTGATGGCGTTGGCATTGGTTGACAGCTGTAAACAACTCACCCCAGAAGCAACCCGCTGAACCAATAAGTTAATTAACATTCCAGACATTACCCATATAAAAATAATGAACAATAACTTAGATAAGCAAATCTGTTTAAGTTGTTTGCGAAAAAGTGGGATGACGAAGAAAACATTTAAGCATTGTTCAAAAAAGATATCTCAAATGTTGATCAATCAACGTTTGCCAGCAAGGTGGGAGACCCACTCAAATACAAAATGAATTTCAGTTATTTAATAAGCACCATTATGGAAGAGGAATGTGGTCTGAATGGCGGAAATAGAAGGCATCAAGCAATTACCGCGTCATAGAATATACTTGAATGATAGGGGATGTATGCAAAACGGTCACTTAATTTTAATCCTCCGCAAGTCAATTCAATTCAATATGATGCAATGTAAATGGAGAACATTCGGAACGCGGACAGGAGATTGGGGAGTCCTGACTTATGTCAACGCAGGCAAGATGTTGGAAAGTTCTAACTATGAACATAAGCCCTGTTTACATACCTGAGTTCAATCCCAGTTGAGTCAACCCAGTTTCGATTACACTGCAAAACCTCCAAAGATAGTGTAAATGAGAAAGTGGATTGAACCCTCTGGTTAGTTTAAGCCTGGTTAGTGGCACAGTCATTCAATGATATAAAATGGCGGCCACTAACGGTTTTGTTTTTGAGCTTCAGCTTTTCAGGAAGATCTCTTGGTTCTGGATGTCAATTTTCTCAAAACTTTCTTTTTGTGTATTTTCTATAATTGTTATTTAATAGGAAAACCTCTTCATCTGCCGAAAAGTATCCTCGATTTGTTGTTTTTGTCTTTTTTTCCACTTTTTGATAACCACAGAAAAAAAATGTGTTCTCGTTGTTCTAGGTTTTTGGCGCTCGTTTAGATTTTTACCCAAATCAGCACATAAAGAAAAAACCCAGGCTGAATCCTGCATTTCGTTTACACTGCGCTTTGCGAAAACTTACCTGGATTCAACCTATCTCCAGAGGTGCAGAGGTTGGTTGAGATAACGCGGGTTTAACTCAGGTTAGTTTGGTTAACACTATAATAAATCTAGCCCGAGTTTACTTAACCCGCGGGTTAGTTCGTGTAGTGTAAGCAGGGCTATATACTCTTGTACTGATGTCAACTTAGATTTTCCAACCTTGACAGCTTTTCCCTCACTCTGTCCCTCACATGTTAAAGATAACTGTGTTAAAAGTTTAACGTTGGAATCGAAGAGGAATTTTCGTTACATTTGTGATCAATTGAATTTGACTGGACATAGGTAAAATGTTTAAACTAGGCCTTTAATTAATTTTACAAGAACAAGAACAAGAATACTTTGTTACAAAACATAATTTTGTTATATAATTTTTCAAAAGTCCAAATTTTTTCTAATTGACAAAGTAAAAAAATAAAATTTACTCAGAAACGAATGCATATAATATTACCTTGCATGCTTTTCTTGTCTCCCTTGACTTGAAAACCACAAATGAGGCATTTATGTTTCGTCTTTCCACGAAATCCTTTCCGACTTTGGCTGTATCTTGTCTGGTGTAACAACGAACTGAGGTCACGTGTCGTACATCTCCTCTACGCTTGATGTAAGTTGTCACGAAAGAAGCGTTCTCTCGAACTTCATAAACATCTTTTTCAAAGTATACTGTGGGCACTATTTAAGAAAAGCATAAGACGTATATATCTACATAGATCATTTTGGTAGTAAAAGCTTTAAAAACGATATTTGGTAGGAATATTTCGACAGATGGAAACTTTTGAAAGATTATGGTGAAACAGAGATTTGAACTCGGGAGCTTCTGCTTACTAGGCAGTCGCTCTACCAACCGAACTATCTCACCACGCTAATACGTGTAAGCGTAGATCATTGATATCCAATCTAGTGTGGTGACGTAATCTTCCATTTGCCGAAATTCCTACCAAATATAGATATATGTACATGTATAAGAATAATGCTCCGCCTAGAACATGTATAGATATGTCAGCTAAAGTTAAAATGAATGCAAAACCTTCAGAAAATATGACATTGTACGTTGCTAAAGACCCATTGCTAACCAACGGCCATAGCAGGCGAAAATTATATTATGATATATTATTTTGACGATTTTCGTGTTGTCTGAAAGTACACGTATTGGCCTTGTGTAACGACTTTTCAGCAGTGGTCAGACTTCATGGTCAGATTTAGTTTGTTTAATGCATCCACCTCCATTAAAGAACTGTAGAAACATGTTGTCGCTATTTGTGAAGACCTTGTTGCAGTGTGCTGTTGTTACGTAGGTGCGCAAAGGCTGCTGGTTAGCAATGAGTCTTTAACAATGAACCATATAGCCCTTCCCAGTGTGATGGGGGTAAAGCAAAGATGAAAACAAACTGGCATTGTGTACTCACAATCAGATTCCGTGTCATCAATAGTAACTGTTGCAGAAGGATGTTTTCCCAAAGCAGCGTTTAACGGAGCTCTCAACAAGATTGTGAAATTCTCCTTTCCTTCAATACGCGGCCGAGCTATGTCATCCAAAATAATAATATTGATATTCTTTTCAGCTTCGCCGGGAGAAAATTTCAAACTTCTAACTTGTGGAACATAATCTCTTTCCGCTGTAAATAAACAAAATGTAATTAAATAAATAATTTAAGAAATTTTCAACACGAAGCTGAATCAAATATTTAGCATGAGAATCAATCATCAGTTTTTTTCAATTAGCAAATTTGATCAATTGGATTAAAAGGAAGACTCTCAAATTGATTTATTTATGCATAGCATCATAGATGGACGTTATGGGGGTTGGGGTTGCAAACAAGTGGACGTTATGTTGAGGATGGGTGTGAATCGACTTCTTCCCAACCATAGAAATGGTTTCAAACTCATTGCAAAAAGGTACAGACATTCTTACAAATGTTGGCACACGAAAGAGTAGGCCTTAGTCCAGACTCGGGTTTTTCGATTTTTGTCGGTGGACGTTATGTTGAGGATGGGTGTGAATCGACTTCTTCCCAAACATAGAAATGGTTTCAAACTCATTGCAAAAAGGTACAGACATTCTCACAAATGTTGGCACACGAAAGAGTAGGCCTTAGTCCAGACCCGGGTTTTTCGTTTTTGTCGGTGGACGTTATGTTGAGGATGGGTGTGGTGTGGGGTGTTGTGATAGCGTCCATGTAACGTTATGAGTAAAAATATCGATTTACGAGTCTTCCCTTCGGTTGAATGACTAGATATTCAAACAATATTTTCATCAATGTTTTATCAAGCACCATTAAAAGCTTTTAAACATTGTTGGCCTGTTCCTACAAACATTTTTGAAAGTAAAGAAACAAATGCAAAATTCAAAACTCAGCAGGCTAAAAAGAATCTTATTCACTTCAACAACAATTTCTCGTAATCGTAAAACTGATATTTAAAATGCTTATTTTGTAACTAGGCAAAGTAAACAAAGCGCCTGCCTTTAAGCATCTAAAAACCTCTTTTACCCAAATAGTAAAGTACAGTTAAAATTATTGATATTTTAAGCATTTTTTAAATGTCTACAGACAATAGTAGAATACAGTTTTTAACACACTGTCCAATAATTAACTTTGACCTTCCTTTAAAGAGGAAAATACAACCATGACAATTTAATCAATAGTTCTTAACCTATGACGTATCACACAGCTATGCGTTTTTTGAGAATACGTAAAGGTGCAGAAATAAAACTCTTACGTACCTCGAGCAGACATTGGTCTCCATTGCCGTGTAGCAAACAAGATAGATGACTCAACAGACAAATCAGACCCGGTACGACGAACAATGACATTTAAAACACCTGCATTTTCATCAACATCGTATTGGCCTTTGTCAAATGTAAATCTTGGCTCTGTTGAAAGCAAAAATAGAGAATATTTAACATACACCATTATTAAATATTTGAATTTCTAAAATGTGACAGACATGTCGTTTAACTCGTATGGAAGTGATCTATCTTAACATTAAGCTATTGCTAAAAGCCTCATTTTAAAATTAGCCTCCTTACCATCCTTGTCATCTGCCAAAATGATAACATCAGTTTTTGAAAACTTTTCACCAATTGCTGCACCCATATATGGCAGCACTTTCACTTCGAATTTCTCATCCTTTTCGTACAATGAGTCATCAATGATTTTCACAGGACAAAATTTTACGACTTCGTTCTAACAAAATAAAGACATTGCGCATAATACAATCCTAAAAATGTTTCATTATTCTGTAATATGGAAAAGCAATCGCTGAGAAAAAAGGACTCATTGGAAGGTCATCTAACTCTCTTGCAAATGGCACTTACAATTCACTAGTTTAAACTCTTTATTCAAATCTACGGATGAAATAGTCGCTTCGAAGATAATTTTGTTTACAACTACGTTCAGGTGTGGATCTCTGAACAAACAATATACAAGAAAGTGAATATTTGACAACACAATCTTTCAAGGTTCTTTCTTTTAACTTTTTCCGTGAATTAGGTCGCAGGTTATTAAAAAAATTTACCACTGATCGTGTTGAGAGTTGTTGGTAACTGTCTTAATTTCAAATATTCGATCTGACAAAGTTAGAACTGAGCTGAAAAAACATTTTTCTCACTGCATTCCTATTTTTCTGCCAGTCACTTCTTGATCAATAACCAAAGGCCTTGCACATACCGCTCCATGTTCACATGAAAACGGAGCAAAACATCTCCATTTATGCCTTGCGTTCACATTGCTCCGCTATGAAAACAGAACTTTTCTAATAGGACAAATACGGAATAAATTTGAAAACAATGTGTTTTGATTACGCTCCGTTTTCAGCGTGAATACCAAAAACTGAGACATTGGAACGTACACTAACAACACCTTTGACTAGAGCAGTGTGAGCGAGCGATCATCGTATTCACAGCGTATTCATCTGAAAACGGAGCAGTGTGGGTGAGGAGCGTTTTCATCAACAAAAACGAATCGAAATGAATACAAAACAATGTGAATGCAGCCAAAGTTAAAGCGGTGTATTTTCTCAGGTTAGTTAAAAACAAAAGTGAAAGTGGTGTATTTTCTCAGGTTAGTTAAAAACACAAGTTAAAGCGGTGTATTTTCTCAGGTTAGTTAAAAACACAAGTTAAAGCGGTGTATTTTCTCAGGTTGGTTAAAACTACATGCAGGGTATGGTTAAAACCAAAATATGATAAATCAATCACAAGAAAAATATCTTAACTTACAGTATCAAATGTAATTATATTATCGCGATCAAGGGCTGCCTTCGAAATGTAATCCCTGTATGAAGTAACAGTTGAACCAAGAGTGCCACTTGCAGTTCCTGAAATAAGCAATCAAGCAACTCCACATAAAAATTAAAATTAATGAAGTATACAAAAGTCCCACCTTTAAAAAACTCCTTTCAACATAAGGCAATTTAAAAGACTTTAACAAAAGCACATTTGCTCGTACAACACTACACTACATTATGCAACATTATACTACATTGTAGTACAATAAAAATAACACTGTATTCAAATTCCAATAAATTCAATTAAAAGAGCTATAAGCCAAAAACTTACTGATCAGAACTTTCACCACGTTTGCAAATAATAAGAACATAATACGAACTTTTTGTTTACGAGGTCTGAGTTATATTATACATGTAACATAACGCACAGAAAAGCTAAAGCAGTTTCGGTATTTTAATATCAACAAACGTTTTTACTCAAAAAAATTCAAAAATCAACTCACCAGACATTGTGACACAAATCACTTTCACAAGTGGTTTCAAGTCACCTTGTCTTCGCAATGGTATCTTCAACGTTCCGATTCCTTCTTGTACAAGATATTCTGCATCTTGAATCACAACAGTTGGCTCTGCGTATCAATAAACTTTTATGTTAAATATGGCTCATTACTCCATAAATACGACATGTCGCAATTGGAAATATTACATATCAAAGACATAGAATCATGTATATATAGATTGCAAGTGCACTGCAAGACTGAAAAATTGACCAGTTTTGATAAAAATTTGAATAAAAGTTGTGTTGAGCATGATTATAAAAATACACCTAAAAATGAGCGGTGTGATATAATCGTCGAGATAATAACACACACACACACACACATCTCTAGATGAATGATATATAAAAGTTGTAAATTTCGTTCTTAAAAGGTTTTTAAATGTGTGTTTTATTTTAAGCAAATACTATTATATTTAGAGATGATGCGTGTCATCATCTTGACTATGATCTAGTGCTAACCCAAAAAATGTATAGAAGCATTGTAAATATAGAATACGGTATTGGAAGTGTCTGGTGTTGTCATTGAAATAAAAACTCACCATCTTCACTGTCAAGAATGTTGACTGTTGCATTGCCAGGTGTCCCAACAAGAGTATGGAGGTTTTCAACCAAAGTAATCATAAATGACTCTTTTGCCTCATAGTTCAAATCATCCTTGATTTTGATCCTCAGTGTTGCTTTTGTCTGCCCTGGACTAAATTGAACTTGATTTGATCTGGTGATTTCAAAGTCCTCTTTGTCGATCGCTGTGCCATTCTGCACAGCCAAACTTACAAAGCTGGTCTCCCCAAGAAATCCCTTTCGACGCAAAGTTATCGTCAAATGACCATCAGACTCGCTGACATTGTATTCCTTCTGTGAAAATGTTACCCAAGCCCAGTTGAAGTAAAACTGCTGACCATAAAGTACGTTATCACCAGTGTCAAGCAATTTGAAGACAAACATGTCGCTTGTTGCGTTCTCTTCTTTATTTAAAACATACCGAATGTCGCCATTTTCAATATCCTTTTGAGTGAAGCTCGCAAGAAACATTTGCGGGGAAGAAGCATTAACCAGTTTGCCATGCTTTGCTGGAGTTGTAATGACGTAAAGTAATTTGTCGTTATCACTATCACTGTCATGAGCTTGAAGTGTTTGGTCCGTGAGCTGAAATCCAAATGTTTGCGAATCGAAATTTTGAAGTGACGATGAACCAAGGTTCTTTGCAACAACAGGTAGTTTGTTGTCGACGGATCGAATTTTAATCGTTATAATTTGTGCGTCGCTCTTTGACGATGTGGAATCAGGGAAAACAAAGAAATCAGAGTGCGTACCATCTGTTACGACAATGGAAAAAGAATCGCTCTTCGATTCGCTTCCATCGTGGCGATAACTGACGCGATTGTCGTCTATATCAGCCTGGCTGAAGCTTAACGCCGGTTTATAACCATCCATAACGATTTGTCCATGAAGAGGAACTTGTGTCACCGTAAATATGACATTTTTAGCTTTGGTATCCTTGTCTTCGGCACGTAATTCAAACGGCGTAATTATTGTGCCTTTGCCCTCGTATGCTGGTAACAAACCGATATGAAGTATAGGTTTCTTGTTGTCTACATCGGTCAGTGAAATGCGGAATGATCGGTGAATCTTATTGATTCCATCACTAACAGAAAACTCAAAGTTGTCAAACTTCACCTCATCAGGACTTGTGTGTACATATACAATCTTATTTCCAGCAAGTTCAATTTGCTTAAAACGTGTTATTGGCACAGTTGGATGGTCCGTGTTTTCAATGTAACCCTTTGCTGGGAGTTTGTTGATTTGGAAGACCAGACTCTCGTCTTTGCTGTTAATATCCGAAGCACTGAGAAGGTCAGTTGTGAGAGTGATCCTGTCACCTTCTTTTAAAGTAACACCCTTATTGATGACATCAGGGTGAACGTTATCGATCGGTGAAATTATGACATAAAACAGTTGGTTGATGAGGCGATTGAACCCATCGGTGATATCCAATCTTATGACGTCACGTTCTTCCTTGCCCTTGTTTGCATGATGAAAGAAGATGATCTTCTTGTCGACATCGCTCTGAGTAAAGTTCTGTCCTTTCGTCACATTTGCAAACTGTCCTTTGCTGATTCGTTTCTTCAAGCTGCCAAATCTTGGATTGGACATGACAACATAAGTTAATTTCTTGTCATCTGAATCAAGATCAGTAGCTTTAATGTTTCTGTTGGTGATGAGTTTCATTTCTCCTCTGTCAATTCGCAAACCGGTGTTAATTGTCATGTGCGGAATTTCGTCATCCACAGGAATAATTTTGACTGGAACGATAGCAGTTACGTTATGAACACCATCGGAGACAATCAATTTGAAACTGTCCTGTTTGGTTTCAGATCCATCATGCTGGTAGAGTATTCCTCCTTCGCTAGCAATCAACTGAGACTTTGAAAATTTCGTTATAGGTCTAAGATCCTCGTCTTGTAGCAACAGCTCTCCGTGTTTTGGGTTTTCAGCAACGTAGAAAACGAGATCATCAAGAGGAACATCGGGGTCTATTGCGTTAACCAGTGCGAGGTCAAATGAGATATAGTCGTTCTCAAGCACGATAAATTCACGTATAAGCGGGACAGGTTTCTCGTCGTTGCGTGGTTCGATAAGAACATTGATTGTCGTCTGCGGGGAAGTATTGTTTTTGTCCGTGCATGCAATAACAAACTGATCAATAGTTGGCTCAATATCTTTGTGATTGCTCTGAACATAATTGACCTTGCCGTTGATCAGATCAAGATTTGAGAACTCAGTTGCAACCAACCCAATTCTGCTTTTCTCTGAACCCTTTGCTGGAGTTATCGACTCCACGAATCCATATGTTGGCTGCTGTATCAGCTTGCAGACAATTTTTAAGCGATCTGTGTCGACGTCAGTAACAGCTAAATTGGCTGATGTCATCGTTACTTTCAGACCTTCAACCACTTTGACGGGGGAACTAATCGCTAAAACTGGTGGTTCCGAATCAACAGGCAGAATATCAAAGTGGAGAACAATGCCCCCGTATCTATTTCCACCAACCACCCATTCATCCGACATGTCAGAAAGTGTAAGGTTGAGAGTGTCCTTCTGCACCTTGAGTCCAATTTCTCCGGCTGTGTGTCTGTATGTAACCAGTCCTTGAAATATGTCTTTCTGGGTGAAAGACACAACAGTACTACCTTAAAAATAAAACAACAGTTAAATATTTACGACTATTGACTGTGCAATAAGTATACTATCGTTCTTAAAATAACTAGTTTGTACGAGTAGTTCAGGGGCAGACTTATTGACCGGAGTGACGTCAGCGAATAAGAGAACGTACGGAAACAAGGACTCATGTAACAAGTCCAGGGTACACTCTCTTTTTCTGGGAAACAAAGTTATAAGAAACTAGTGCCCGTCAAAAAGCTGAGGCACTTTCAGAGGTTTTCATTTTGTCATAGTTACTTAATTAAATTTTATAAAATTATTATTATTAGTTCTGTTTTGAAAGAAACAAGTTGCACCAATACATATTGGAACGAAATTTTGTCCCATGTCATTATTAAAATGCTCTTTCAGTTTTTATCTTTTAAATAATGTGTTGTCAGTGCTGAAAATTTGAAAAGCTAAGAAGCTTTCATTACTGGAAAAAAACAGTCGCAGTTTCTTCTAAAAAAGCTCCTACTAAAAACTAACAACCCTATCCAAATTGTGTTGTTAGGCCTCGTTTTTTTTTCTTAAAAATCTCCCAGTTCTCAAAAATATAAACAATGTTGTTAATGTTTCAAACTTTCCCATTATAAGAGTTTCGAAACTGCATTATCATTCTGTTTTCAATTGAATCAAATTAAACAGTAAAAAAAATTCGACATTTAGTTTTTAATAACAACACTAATATTGCAAGTTTGGAGTAAAATAACAATAAAAAAGACTAAGCAATCACATTTGCAGGGCTGCAGCTCAAAATTCGCGAGACTACCAATATCAAATTGTACACAAAACGACGTTCAAAGAGCAAACTTAGAGTTTGGGAAGTCTTCGAGTCATTTGCAACCACATTTACCTTACCCTTATCCGTTAGCTTTTAAGTTAATTTGAAGAAATATCATTCCAGTCCGTGTTTTCACATTAAAGCAACATATTTGCTTTCATGGTGGATTTTCTCGATGATTTTCTCGACGATTTTCTCGCGCGTTTACTTCTCTTCCCCCCCCCCCCACCCCAGGGGGCGTGTGAGAGACTTGTAGCAAGTCCACTTTTATGGTGACTTGGGAGTTTAAAATTTGAAGAAGATTCCCAGAACAAACTCCCAAGCTAACATAAGAGCAAGCACAGGGCTGGCTGGTTTATGCCAAAACGCGAACTGAACATTAATGAAAAGACATTATGTATTGTGAGATTCGCAAAAAGACGAAGTGATTCACTCACAAAAATACATTGCAAAATAGATTGAATTTAAAGGTGCACGATATTTTCAAATTTTCCCAGGGGTGTGCAAGTAATATTTTTATTACCAATTCTCATAAAATGGAACCAAAAGACGCTGCGAAGGAGCGTGACCTTTGTAGCCTTGGGTTACCCGGTATGATTCTAAATTTTAAACAAAATGGGCAAACATTCTAAATTTTTTCTAAAATTAAACTAATATTAAATTTATTCTAAAAAATTCTAAATTTTTATGACCGATTCTATCCTTCACACACATTATTCCTGAACTGTCAAGTTAAAATTTTCATAGAAATTCACATATCTCAGGAACTAATGAGATAATGAAAGTAATGGTGAAAATGACACCTTAATCTCGGATTAAGGTGATGGCTTTATCGGACGATTGAATCGTGCGATCAAATCAAAATTCTTTATTTGTACCAATTAATTGTTGATGCATTGCATTAGAAGAGATGAGCCACAACAATCCTTTAAGGGCAGCATATGAAAGCCACCGACATGCTCTTTGCATCACAAACACTTAGCAAGGATGAAGATTCTGTCTTGGAACTGATTAATAAGCTACATTTAAGAATGGGCCTAAGCATGAAAATATGAATTATTCTGGGACCTTATCACAATTGCTTTCAATTTTTTTATGCTGTAAAAATAATTATGATTTACAAACAAAACCAATTATTAAAATGTGCAATGCTGAAAGAAAATCCGTTAAATCAATCTTTGATCGCTTTCTTTGCTAATCTTCCATGGCATTTAAATGATTTCAAAGATGTTTTGATTAATAAATACTTACGCTATTTTGCTGATATTTTTAGCGAAATAACTACTTCCATATGAACGAGAAATCAATTCAAAGCAACGGGGAACGTGGCCGATTTCAAAACTAAGGGACCTCTCAATACTTATGATATATACCGGGCCGGTGAAATATCAAATTTTTTGACATAAAAACCAGAATCCCGTTTATTTTCCGACAAAAAATGTACGCGGCAAGTAAATTTCTTGTTCCAAAGAAATTCAAGTGCAGTATTGCCATAAATAGACAAATATGGATTTTTTTCTTCACAATTTCAAAAGGGTTAATCCATAGCTCAAGATACTACCATTATAGCTTCTTTTGTAAATTATTTGGAATTTTCGCAGAATGA
>JAYJMH010005386.1:0-26474 GCA_036873815.1 Phacellophora camtschatica | reverse complement strand
AATATTTTAAGAATTTCTATTTTTATTAGTGTAAGTAGTATTTTTTATCGCATAATTGTAAATATTCATATTTTTAAATTTTAGTCATTACAAAATTGTAAATTTTTAATTTAAAGTGGCAATAAATACTTACTTACTTACTTACTTACCCATGGTTCATTTTATATCTATGTGATATAGTATCAAACACATACAGGATGGATAGTATTTGGCTGTTTCCCTATAATTGATTGGTGTCGCAAATTATAGGTTGTTTCTCATAATTTGAAGATTTCATTCATATTTGATTTTAATTGTTAATAGTTTTATAAATTTCTATTGATAATGTCACTTACATTTTCACAATGTTTACTTTGCTCTTTTTCCAGTAGCTGCTCATCAGTTTGTTCTTTCTCGACCTCAAACTGACATTTGCTCAAAAGAATTCTCTTGAAAGTCATCGAGGGACCTTTACTACCATCAACGATTTTCTGATAAAAAACCAACAACAACAATTCAGTCCAGATTTTATTGTGGACCGAGTGCCAAACTGAGCACCTGGCACGCAGACATAAGGGGTCAGTGGTGTAGGAACCGGGGTTAGTGGCGTAGGCACTGTTTGTAGCCCCGACAAGGCTTTCTAGAAGCCCTTTCTTGAGATGAAATTTCATTTTTCGGTTGATATTTCAAGGCAAATACGCCCTGAAATTGTTTTTACCGTATGGGTTGAAACGGTATGGGTTGATATTGAGAATAGAAATGAAAAAGAAACTGCTAATGAAAAGCAAACTATTACTAAGCTGGTTGAAAGGTCTGGTACCCAGGGTAAACTGTTTCCTACAACCCATGATATTACTAAGAAGCCTATTTCCTTTTTTTGACTCATTTCTAATCTGAAATCGTTTTTCTAATCCGAATTCATTAACTCGTCAACTCCAAATCTAATCATTTATCAAATTATTATCAACTTATTTAAAGTAGACGAAAAATTATAATAGCCAATTTTAAACTAATTAAGACCTACTTTAATTATCTAAAAGGGAACGTTTGAAGGGATAACCGGTAATTAAAGAACCTGAGATACCACCCCCTTTCTACCAAAATCGTGAGAATCGATACCGTTCCGGGTGGCAGGTCCACAGTACCCAATATATGCATAGTACCCTCACCCGGGGAGCAATCATTTTGCTGAGCAACAGTATAAAGTTATAAAATGTACTAACTTGCTTTGAAAGAGCATCACACACTCTTGCGTACGTTTTGCAAAAAGCCGGCTCTGATATTGCCTAAAAAATATAATCTTGATCAAAAACATGAGCACTCCATAAAAATACAAAAGTTGGATTCAGTTCAAATCAATTATTTCGGACTTATCCGTTTAGCTTTCAACTGATTAATTGAGTGAAAATTAAGCAAACTCTTCGGTAACACCGTGTAATTATTTAAAATTAAATGTTAAACTCACGTAAAAATTCCATTTTAATATCCATTGTAAAAATTAGCTAATAAACATAATCAAGTTGTTACAAACTGGGTATTATTGAGTGTCAATTTGCTACCCAGCTTGGCCTGTTGCTGTCTGCACGGGGTGCTTACGTCTGCTCACAAACAACTAGACTGACCGACACTATACTATCATCAGAGACTTTTAAAGTAGAACCGTAAATATAGTTCTGTAGATATAGTTATAGAACTGTAGACAAATAAATATAGTTATTTGCGTTTGAATGAAATGAATTAGAAAATAACCCTTATTCTTATTTTTTAAGTAATAATGCACAATTCTCAGATATTCTTGCATCAACTTAAATTCAATAAGTCATCGATAAATGCATTTAGTCCTATTTATACCCCCAATTAATAAGTCATATCCAAAGATCAGTTCCGACCCCTCTACTATTCCAACCCCCACCCCTATGCAATTATGCACCTAAGTTGGAGTAGTAAGCATACCCTTTTAAAAATCATGTCAACGACTTTTTCCAGCCTTTCCACATCATCCATACGCAATGATTTCATCTTATGAACCACTGTCTCGAAATTATGAGGCGTCAATTCATCCAAAATATCTTTGCATTTAACCAGCACCTCCTGAAAACAAATATCTCCTAATCAGCATTCTAATTTACAAGGGAAATGTAATTTCGCTTCCATAAACAATATTTTATATATTGTTGTATTTTATTCTCCACAGCAGCTTTGCAAAGATGGAGAAGTTTTTTTGGCCACCAGGAAAAACTGCTTTTGTTATCTTTGTATTTCATTTCTCATAGTCCCAACAATTTAAAATTATAACGCTCCTCCCCGCTCCATTGCAGCGTCTTGATTTCTTATCCTTTCTTGCGTATGGTTTAATGGTCCGTCCTTTTCTTCATAATGCTCCTTTCTTAAGACGCTGCGACGGAGCGTGAAGGTTCCTCCGTGATGATAAACAAAAACTAAAATGCCAGCTTAGTAACAAAAGCTGATGCTCAGACAGTTAGAAATAAGCCATAAGCATTGAAAGGGGGTCTGATCATTCTTGAACGCTTAAACGCACAATTTTGCGCCTGTTAAATGTTAGTACTTTTGATCTGTTAAACGTATGCAAAAATTCATTTTTTATCAGCGTCCAATTTTTGATTTGAAGGATGCGAGTGAAACTGATTGCTTTTCCGGAATTGATAAAGAGTTCCATAATTTAGCGCCACGATAAGAAAAAGATATACAGGTTTCGCTCAGACGAAACGAGCTTACAGTGGCGAACGAACTAATTACGCATAATAGCACCAATGATAAACAAATTTCTGTGTGTAGTAGGAGTAAACGAATCAGCATCAATTCCCAGAGAAAACATGCGAAATGCGCAGAGAAAAGAGGCAAATGCGTAAACGACACCTACTATTTATGTGATAAACGTAGTACTAAATAGACTTGCTCTAAGTCTGTCTCTTCAGTCAGTAAAACGATTTTATTACAAAAACCTTCTGCGGAGGAGTATTCTGGACAAATTGGTCTCTCTCAATTTTTCCAAATCTTCCTCGCAAATTTTCCTCCGCAGAGAGCTTACACGTTTTTGACGTTTTACTGATATTAACTGATAATAGAGGTAGACTTGGAGCAAGTCTAGTCCCTGCTAAAATTGTCATAAATGTTAACCGATTGAAAATATGGGCCCAATGCGCGCATGCGCAAAGGTATAATAGGCCCCCTTCAAATATTGGGGAAAAAACATAAAGAGAGTAATTGCATCAAAAGTAACGGGTGTCTGGGGTTGGCGGATTCACGGACATCATTCAGAATGCTGTGCGGATTGCCGATTTTGGCAGCACTGCAAGTCCGGATAAGACTATACACTAGTCGCTTTGTGGCTATCAAATTGAACTGCTGAACTGCTGGTAAGCCAGTAATGTAGTGCCACTAAAAAACAAGGGGGGCTCCAATATAAAAATATCCCAAAACAATACCAAAAAGTAAAATTATGTCGCTTTCAGGCATTAACTTAGCCCCCTATCTCTACGGCACTGAGGTAAGCATATAAGAAAAAGTTGGACAGAAAAATTGTCTCCTTGTCTCAGGATAAATGTCACAGCAAACATTTCCATTGTTCTTCACTGTTTAAAAGCTCAGCCTTGTTTCAAGAAGAGCCTTACGTTAACCAGTCAAATCACTATATTTTAACTTCTGCAATTTGATTGGTGCGACAAAAAGTTGTCAAAGCTGTCCAAATATTTTTGTTGTTGTATGATTGAGGCTCCTATAGGGAGGGGGGTGTGCAGATAACTGATACTTCTTTTTTTCAGGCGCAAGATACCTGATACCTATGATATTTAAAAAGCTTAACTTAACTTAATATACTATGAAATACCTGATACCCAAAAAGCCCCTACAGAGGCCTCGTGATTACCAGTCGCTCTTGGCTATTGGATGAAAAAATAGTTTGGATTTGTTAATTCTATAAAATAGTGTGGATTTGTGGATTTTTCCCAAATAAATCATAGCTTTATGGGTCTGGATACCACACCCCTACACCCCTAAAATAGTATACTTGCTCTTTTTACAAAATTATCGGTCCTCGGCATTCAGAATTAGAGAAAGGAAGTACAAAACACGAATAAAGTTGAATGTGTAATAGATTTGCTCGCTGTACTTACATCTTTCGGCACGTCAAATCCTTCTTCGGAAAGATTCTCTTTTATTATTTTACGAACATTTGCCAAAGCAGCAGCCTGAACTTTTGTTAGGTTTTCTTTTGGCATGTGTTGTCTATTTTTTGATCCTTGATCTGGATGGTTTCTCTTCGCCCTAAATAATGACTGGTTTCTAAATTTACACATGCATAACGTCATATTTAGCAATGAAAAAGTTGATAAAACGAAAAGGAAGATTAAAACTTTAAAAATATATTACACATGCATAACGTCATATTTAGCAATGAAAAAGTAGATATAATCAAAAGAAAGCATTTAAAATTCTAAAAATATTAAAACTTTATGTTTATTTATCAAGAATGTGTTTCTTGCTGGCAGTAACTACCTACTCTGGGAAACAAAATCCAGTGGTGATATATACCAGGATGAGTTTAAATCCAGTTGGAACAGTGATATATATATACCAGGGTGACTAAAAAATCTGTCCATGTTTAAAAAATCACAACGGCTAAAATTCTGGATCGATTTTGATGTTGAAAATTTTTCCTTATAGATAATGAACAGAGCTATTTTTCGACAATTTTTTCTTTAATATTGCAAAGCTATAATTTCACCAATTTCGATTTTTCATAAACCTGTCTTGAAGAACGGCTGTGAAATGGTGCAAAATGGTTGATCAAAGAACATTTTGGAAGAGAAGAAGAAATCGTTAATTTTTTGCTGAAACTTAATTTTATCTGGGGTAAAGTTAAATCTATTTCTTTGAAATTAGATCATCAATTTCCAAATGCACCTCCACCAATTTTGATGTATTTCTGCTGGAAGCCTAAAGCCATGTCATCAGCCCATTGCATTTCAAGATAAATTCAAACATGCACATCATTTCTTAGGTGAGGTGAGGCATTGTAAAATAATTATTATCATATTGTAAAATAATAATACTCCATATGGATCAAGCACATCATTTTCCTTTCAAAAATCACCATTCTGTTAATTATATGAATTTCCATGCAATCATAAAAGCAAAAAATGTAATAATAACAACTCTAGTAACCAAGATGAAAATAATAACCCTTTTTGGTCAGCCTTGCTCTTGCCATCCGCAAATACTGGAGATTTGCTTTCATGTTGAGATACTCCTTCCAAAACTTGAAACTTGGGGCTCTCCTCTCCATCACTTGGTTCTTCGTTTCCAGAATCAGTCTTCTAAACACAAGTATCAGGAAATAAAAACTTTACCCACTAGGGTATCTTAAAAAAATTTTTGAGTAAGAAATTTTGATATGAGTGCTTTGTGGATCTGGAAACTGTATCCAGTTATTATTTTGGGTCATTACATTTGAAAACTTTAAATGTTGTAATATAATATCACTCTATTTCATTGCTACAAATATTCAAGTAAATGTGTTCATGGAGCTTTTCAGCATTTTATTTTACTGGGTTTCAAAAATTTAGAGTTTAATTTTTTTGGGGTATTGGAAATTTGTGTCAAGTGATGTCCGTTATCCTAATTAATACTGAGTAATCAATTATCTAACATCGTGTCCACTCCATGAAAATGATCTTGACTAAAAATTTTAAAAGTTTCTAAGCAATTTTTCATTCAATAGTAAAAATTATTGTGGGGTTTCACCAGTTAGTTCCTTATAAAAAGTTTCTTATAAAAAAATGTGTAGCTATATGTTATCAAGTGAAACCCTGGAAAATGCCTTCAAACTGCATGTAACTGGTAGAGCACATTACACTTTTTTATAAGCACCAGATAATGTTTGCAGAGGCTTAATGTTCATAAAATTTTAAGAATTTGAAGCTTGAAATGTTCTAATCATTCTTATTTTGGAAAGGGTTTTCTTCTGTAAATTTATGCTAATTGACAGTGATCAATAGATAGGATGCATCTGTTATTATTTATGCATCTAAGTCTCTAGTATCAATTGTTTTTGCATGTACCCTAGTAAGTTGTTTATATATAGTAAGTAACATAATACACTTGCCAAAAATAATACCTTTCGGAATTTTTTGGAAATCTTCTTGGATTTGAGACTATGATTTGAGGCTGAGCTGTTCTATGCAGTACTGTCAGAAGTGGGGGGTCTTAGGGGGACTGTCTGTAGCCCCCAATAATTTCAAGAACAATGGTTATTAAGAACAATCGATTAACTTAGCCTTTGTTATCTATTGTTCTGAGAACAACAAGCCCTCACCCAACCTGCAACAACTGCCGACGGCACTGTTATGAAAAGAAGAGTGCAGTTGTGATGATTGTGTAGCAAGTTAGTCTGTTAGTATCATATTGAAATTACATAAATCGAATTGTTTTAAACGAAAGTCAACTTTGCGTCGGCTTTGATTATTACATGATGCATTACATATAAACTCCACGCCGAAGGCCACACCAATAAGAATCTTTTTACGTCAGAAAAGCAGTTGATTTGTTCATTTCAATTGAATTTTGATAAATTCAATTTCCACGCCGTAGATCTTCGGGCCTAAGTCTAAGTGTACATGGAATGCACCCTGGATTATATCTCGTGGCATTTTTATGAATTAACTTTTTAAAAGTGTAAAATTACAGTCAAAAGCACCATTAAAAAATAAACAACAGCAAAATATAAATATTACCATTCTTTGCAGATTTTTTTGTCTAATAATGTTCGATCTTTCTGTGTTCGTTTTCTGCTTGCACCATCACACGACGACTGCCAGTGTTCGGTCAAGGAATCCCCTTCTACTTCTAAGAAGTAAATGAAGAAGGTGACAACCACACCGTATATCATCACAGGGAAACCAGACGTATTTTTGTATTAATCTATTATTTTTGAGTTAAATTATCACTTTCGTGTTAAATTTTACAGTGAGGCTATTGAATTTTAGTTTTAGCTTAATATGTGACCATAGCTCGACGTTAAATCGGCAACTACAATTTTGGCGTCCGGATTATGACGTTATTCACTTCCTCTCCCTCTGGAAAGCAGCTGGAAAGTCCCTGGAAAGTATATATCAAAACTATAGTATAGTTTTGCTAGTAGATTTGCTAGTGTATTCTGCTAGTATATCAAAAATATACCATTTTTGCATACTTTTAATTTTAAATTTATTTTGCCAATCAGTCAATTAAATTTCAGGAAAATCAATGAGTTTCAGCACTAAAAGGGTGTGTTAATTTTTTTTTGGGAGGGGGGGTAGATGGCGGAAAAGGCGAAATTATTAAAATACAAATAATAATTTATAAATTGGTTTTTAAGTTTGAAGCGAACAATTGTTATTTGCCATATATGGCCATATATCAGAAAATAATATTTATCACCCCCCATGATCTAGCTGAGGTCCTCCCAGGGGTTACAGTGAACAAGGGAACTTGTCATTTTTATCAATAGGAAAAGGGGAACATCTTTTATTTTTAATGGGGATTAAGAGAACATTAAAAACTGTTTTAGGGAGCAGCGAACATTTTAGAATTTCCTGTTAAAAATGATTTACTGAAAAAAGACAGAGCGCCATCATAACCATCATATCAGTTCGCCATTTTTCCGTGCATAAATGTGAGAAGAGTGAATTGAGTCGCGACAATCAAGGAAATACAATGACACAACCAATCAATCGCGAATTTCCTCACGATAACGAGGCGCTAATAATATAATCGAGACTGCTCCTTCCCGCACATTTTGGCATTTTGTCGTAGCTGTTAGTTGCGGTGATTGAGATCGCAGTAATTTTGGTCAGTGATAATTGTAATTTACAAGTCTATTCACAGTTTACAGGTACTAGGTGTGGAAATATTAACAATAATGAGAAATTGGCAGACTTAAAGGGACATTTTACGTCCAATAAATTCTCTCGGCATGGACCAAAAAAGAAATTAATTTCAAAAACAGCTTTTGCCAATTTTATGATCATTAAAATTGTAAAATTTCCTCAAGGATTTATTTCATTTCGAATAACCTTTTCCTCATCAAAATAGAGATTGAACAACTAAAGAGCATCACAGTGCTACTAATTACACAGTTTATAGCTAATTAAAACAAAGTGCAATTTTCTCTTTTTTGAAGACTTAGCTACAGTTTCTCATAGCTAAGTAGATCTGTCAAGAGAAAACGCTCCTTGATCCTCAATTAGACCTTCTTTAATTCATTATCAAATACACAGGATTGAATTAATTGCAAGGACGCATACCTAAGTTTTTTATACCTTTTTTGGTTAGGGACCTTTCAATAATTACGTAACGCTAAAATCTTCAATTTCAATCCACCCACCCCTGCCCCTGGGTAACGCTCCGTGATCCTGAATTTTCAAATGAACTAACGCTGTGTCACAAACATCAAAACAACCAATCCACCCGCTCGGCGTAATCATTGAGTGACCCCTAAGAATGAATGCCGACCTGAGAAAGGCAGAATGGACATGACATGTCCGTCAAAATCCATCCACTTTCGCTGCCCCTGAATGGGACAGCGAAAGCATAGTTAGTGTAGTTTTCTATTAACTGTGGTGAAACCAAAAAAGCCAATTTCAAGCAGGGAAGACAAGCAAAATTTTCTAGGGAACTAGGGATCAGAGAACTACTTTTGAGGAACTGGGAAACAGTCCAAGATTTCTTTTTAGGGAACATTAAAGAAACATTATTGGGAACAAGGGAGATTTTTTGAAAATATTCAGGGAACATAGGAGCACAGACCCCCTAGGGGGACTCCTAGCTAGTACTGGCGCTGCTCATCATAGATGCAGTGGCCGGGGGGCCGTCACTCCCCTGAAAATTTTGAAATTGCCTGAATATGAGAAAAGGTATGGGTTTTCATGGAAGATTTTGATCATATGTGATGATTTTTAGCGTTAAACCCAATTTGTCCCAATGCGCCCAGCGCAGAAACCCATACCTAGCGACGATAGCAAGTGTATGTGCCTGAAACTGAAGGAGAAATCGGGGGGGGGGGCACAGGTATGAGCACAAACACTATGCCTCCTTCAACCCTTGATTATAGAAGACTACTCTAAAAACAAAAGAGGGGAGAAACTTTTACCCCAGATTCCTTGCGGTTTATAAACATTTGATAGCAAAGCGCGTCGACCCTCGAGAGAAAGGTCTTCTCCGCAATTTGCAGCATAATTGTCTATTCTACAATATTTCAATACTCGTGCAGACCACAAAAGAAAATAAAACAATTTTCTTACTTCAATTTCAATATTTCTTCACAAGATATAATGTACAAAATACACAAATTAAATTAATCTCATAACTCATGTAATACTAATAACAAAGAACGTACTATATCTAAATAATGAAAATTAAATATGCACGTTTTGTAGCATAGACATGTTACAAAGTATAATGTTACCTTACCTCGTGCTACAAAGCATCGAAAACATTTTATGGTAATTTGTGTAGTTACTTCTGAAACTCACAGCACCATTTAAAATATATTTGCATTCACACATTTTCAGCTCAAATTCTTTCGTCCGAAACATTTTGATGTTGATGTAAATAATTCTCAACAAGATTTAGTGTTCGAATTCTGAGGTTAAAATATGATAGCTCTTTATAATCTAGCTCTCAAAAACGCCCTCGCACCAAGCCTGGGTGCAGAATCAAACTAACCAGTCTCGTTGCAAGACCCCTCCAAAACCAAAGAGCAAATAGCATTCACACTGCGAAGGAACAACATCTATTCGCTCTGAGGTATTAACGAAAATCGTATCGATGGCAACCGTCTGCGTTGCGAAGGTGTGCAAATGTAAAAGCTGGGCGTCAGGACGTCACAACAAGAAATATGCAATGGGCATTGACAGTGGAGCAAATTCGAGAACGAATAAGGAGCAAATTATAAATTTTATATTGTACGACTTATGCTTTTTCAAATGTTTTCAAAGATATAGTTTATAAAGAGTGCTTCAGTCAAAATCTGTTGAGATACACAATTTTCATAAGGAGGCTCTATTTGAAACAGAGGTTGGAGTTCAATAACCATTCTATCAAAAATGAGCTCTCGGTTTCCCGCCCTGTTGTGACAAGATTTTTACAAAAAGCCTTGTGTTTAACAATACTTACAATATAAAACAAATACACGCTGTATTTTTAACAACATCTAGCTTCAGTGTCGGCCTGGATCTGTTCTTATTTCTGGAATATTTTTGCAAAATTGCAAACCTCCCACCATTTTCGAAAATATCTTTAAAGATATTTCGTTAAACACTTCGTTAAAACGGACACTTATATTTGTAGGAATAACTGTGTGCATTTTATAGAGATTCTAAAAAATCCATTAATTTACAATTGCTATTTAAGTTCAACGATTGTGGATCCACGATTCAAAAATTAGTTGCTCATATTTATGATCAAAATGTCCAGAATGTTCAGAATGTCCAGCCTTGATTCTTTTGCAGGCCAGCCTTATGTTCGTCACGTCTTTAACTTCATAACTTGAAAATAATGTTTTCACCAGCCTCCAAAGAAGGTGAGATTTGAGTTTCAGGGTTTACTCCCCAAGATCCGCCGTGTTTTGCGTGAACAGGGTTACCTCGTGAAGGATGTGGCTCTTCACCACGCACGGACGGTCTTCACACATGTGAGAGGCTAAGTGGTCAACTCTTGAGCGACCATATATTACGCGTCACATGGTGCTGGGTGCAG
This sequence comes from Phacellophora camtschatica, assembly GCA_036873815.1. Taxonomy (NCBI): domain Eukaryota; kingdom Metazoa; phylum Cnidaria; class Scyphozoa; order Semaeostomeae; family Ulmaridae; genus Phacellophora; species Phacellophora camtschatica. The sequence goes on along the minus strand of JAYJMH010005386.1, from coordinate 15,740 downwards.
GGAGAGAACATTATAGTGCTACTCCTCTACAACACCTTAACCCCCCAACCCCGGTTTCCCACTACTTAAAGGGGTTTTAGTTTTAAATCCTATTTTAACGTTTATTTTAGTTTTATTTACTCACTTTAAGTTTAGTTACTATTTATGTGTTAATTTAATCTATACAGGACCCAGGTTTAATCCCCATTTTATTTTTTATGTTTTAGTTTAAAATTGATGCCAATTTAATTCAAAGCTGATGCCAATTTAATTTAAAGTGTAAGCGGATTGAGCGGATGCTAGTTTTCACTTTCATTTATTTCAGAGTTTAAAATGGACCCAGTTCAAAGCTGATGCCAATTAAATTTAAAGTTTAAGCGGATTGAGCGGATGCTAGTTTTCACTTTCTTTTATTTCAGAGTTTAAAATGGACCCGGTTCAAAGCTGATGCCAATTTAACTTAAAGTTTAAGCGGATTGAGCAGTTTATAGCGGATGCTAATTTTGACTTTCTTTTATTTCAGAATTTAAAATGGACCCAGTTTTAAGCGGACGCCAATTTAATATGAAGTTTAAGTGAATTTGCGGAGTTCATAGCGGATGCCAATTTTGGCCTTGTTTTAGTTCGGAGTTTAAATTGGGCCCAATTTATTGTAAATGAATCAAAAACGAAATTTATTTTAAAATTGAAATGCGTTGAGAATGGATGGCGACTGAAAGTTTATTTGATGCGGAAATGCATATGCTGACACCATTCACAGCAACATCGACAAAAACAACAACAGCCCTCTCAACGACACCATCAACAACAATACCATCAAAATCCACAAAGTCAACAAACCCAACATTCAAAACAACAACCACGCAGCGCCGCGCCGCGCTGCGCATTTGCTTTTTTTTTTGGCTTCCTACTACTTTCCATTCTTAATCGTCTTTTCTTAATATACTTTCCATTCTTAATCGTCTTTAATCGTCGTCCTTCTTTAACATTCTTATACATATTGTAAAAGAAAACATTTTCATATCTTTATAAATTTATGACTTTGACTATATTCTTGCAAATCTGTGACACTATTTTGAACAAGCAAACGATCATTGTTCTTCTTTATTCTTTTAAACTTGTTAGCTTCTTTGTAATTTTTCCCTGTAATCAAAATACTTTCACACACGATCTCTAATACTAATTCCAGTAGTAAATGATCAAAATGAACTTGAGAGTATTCTTAACTGGTTCCAATCACTTTAATGTAGGCCTAAAAGCAGCAGCACCTAAAGTTGATTTCACCATATTGGATACATTAGTTGCATTAGTTCCTGACTGGATCCTTTTATCCTTTCATTGCAATTGCCATTTTGTTTGTCTTCTTATTTTGATTCTAAAACCTACTACATAGCTGATTACTGAACTGCTAATGAAATAACTAATTGTTACTAATAGAACCTAATAAAATTATTATATACAACTTAAAGAATGTAAAAATTATAACTTTTCCAATTTTCAGCAAATCTTCCACATGCAAGCAGCAAGAACCATTTCTACTTGCAATACCAAATCATAAAGTGAATGTACAGAACTTGAGGCTCCTCTGAAATGGTTCCAATTATTCCAAAAGAAACATACAATTCTGCAGCTGCAAAAGCCATCTTGTACATATGCATTCCCTGCAAAAATTACAGATATTTTAAAAGTTGCTTTACAACGACCATTTTAAAATAAAAAATCTACACAATAATAATAATGTCTATACTTATATGCAAAAAATTATCTGCTGATCTGCCGCTCATCATATGCATTTATTTTCCATGAAACTTTGCTGGATAAGTGCATTCTTGTAATTTGGTGACTCCAACGTTGAAAATTTACTTTTCACAGTGCAACTTGTTCAAGCAGCAAGGACCATCTCTAATTGCAGTAATTCCAGTCATAAAATAAACATAATTGATATGAGACTGTTGTGAGCGGGTTCCAATTATTCCAATAGAAACAAAAAAGGGGGTGGGGGCAAAAAAGAAGCATATTAAATCTGAATCAGCCATTTTATCCATTGATTTGTCACTGGGGTTTTCCATTCTTCCATTGATATTATATTGTTCCTGCACCCTGTGCTGTTTGGCTTTTCCTTGTCCAGCACAATGCATGCCGGTTATATTGGTTTAGCTCCTCCAGGCAACACGATGACTTGCTTGTCTGTGTTGCAATTGTCTTCATTAGAGATCATGCGGAGTATATAATATTACAAGTCTTTCCTGATATACAGTATTACGATTACATATTATATATATTACTGAAGTAGCCTCACAGAATCACAAAGTAATACAAAAATAGAAAAACTTTGCTGGATAAGTGCATTCTTGTAATTTGGTGACTCCAACGTTGAAAATTTACTTTCCACAGTGCATCTTGTCCAGGCAGCAAGGACCATCTCTAATGCAGAAATTCTAGTCATGAAATAAACATAATTGCTATGAGACTGTTGTGAACGGGTTCCAATTATTCCAATAGAAACAAAAGGAAGTGGGCGGGGGCAAAAAAGCAGCATATAAGTCTAATTAAGCCATTTTATCCATTGATTTGTCACTGGGGTTTTCCATTCTTCCACTGATATGACATTGTACCTGCACCCTGTGCTGTTTGGCTTTTCCTTGTCAGACGCAATGCATGCCGGTTTATTGGTTTAGCTCCTCCAGGCACCACGATGACCTAGAGATCAGGCGGTCTCTAGTAATTCTTTCCTGATATATAGTATTACGATTACATATTATAAATATTACTGAAGTAGCCTCACAGAATCACAAAATAATACAAAAATACTCAGTATGCATGCGTACTTACAAAATATTGTCAAACAAATATCGATATACGTATATTCTATTCGACAAGATCTGCTCATATTTACAAAAGCAATGTTTTTCAAAAAATAGCAAAATGTTACATGTTGATATGCGAATATTTATATAAAATAATCTCACAAAAATAGGAAACTATCAAGGTGCTTTAAAAAAATATTTACAATTTGTTGTATCATACAGCTATATACCATGCAGTAATCTGCTTACATTTAACAAGCAATGTGTTACAAAAAATTGCAAATATTGTATGCTGATATGCGTATATTTACAAAATATTTCCAAAAAAAATAATTTATGAATTAAAAAATCACATTTACAAAACGTCATGTTACAGAAATTTTAGAACATCAAGAAATCATCTATCTCTACTTTACAAAAAAGCGTGAGAATGTAAATTTTACTATGAATATAAAGTATCGCTTCTCTGATTTTTGGCTAAAATAAAGTGCAGTATCGTTTTTGTCAGTCAAACATTTGAATGTGCCTTGTGTATTACATACTTTACCCATACCGTTATCTGTATCTGCAGCCGAGGAGCTATCTCGATAGGAAAATTTCCTCCACACGCCACAAAATTGAAATTTAAAAGAGAAACAGATTACCCTGTCCTTTTAAGTTTCAAATTGAAAAGTGGAAGGAAAGTTTCCTTGTGAGGCGAGCCTGTCTCGACTTCCTCCAGCCAATCGCCACGATGCTTGTGTCGGAGTAGTTCCACCTGAAATGCCGAGTGGCTATATCAACAAGAAAGTTCCCTCACTTTTACTATTTGAAATTTAAAGAAGAACTTTCCAGCTTTAAATTTCAAATTAGAAAGTTACAGGGAAGTTTCCATGTGACTCGAGCCGATTCTCGACCTGACATACCGTTCTCCAATGACCTTTACCAATGGCTATTTCAATAAGAAAGTTCTCTACATTTTCTCGATTGGAAATTTATTGACAACGGATGATTGCCAAAAATTGCAACCAACAATTGTCTTTAAATTCCGAACGATGAATGAAAGAGAAGTTTCTACCTGAAGCGAGCCAGTGCAAGCTAGGAAGTAAAACATGCAGACTGACTCAAAAGATTGATTTCTTCTCATACCAACAACATAGCTTGCTGATTTTGTTACATTAGACTAAGTCAAGATTCTTGTTTGGGAAAGTTCGCTCATGCGAATAAACGTGAAAGGGGAGCAGCATATATTTTGCACTTGCATCTCTAAAGTCTCCCCTCGTGCCTGCCTTAAAGCCCGCCGTAACCGCCTATCCTAGTTAGTTCCGACCCAGCCCAATAAAAGAACGGAGACTTTAACAAGTCCAAAATATATACAACCTTCAAAATAGCGAGCAGGACCAGTTTAAATCAGCTTATATTTGTAGGCCAGCAAAACAGGCCTGACAACAAGCTAGCGCTGAGAAAAAATAGATTCCAAAGCTACCCTTATCGCCAAAAGCGCAGGAAAAACCAGCAAGTTTGTCATTTGATAAGGAAGAATATACCTTTGGAGTCAATCTGCATTTTAGTTCACACCTGGAGGTCTTCTCTTGGACGTCGCTGCTTGGCCTAAGTTGGACGTCGCTGCTTGGCCTAACATAATTATGAGCTTCAAAATTCGCGCGAAAGCCCTTTTATACCCAGGTCCCAAGAGAGAACGTTTCGAGAACGATCACAATGGCTAAGTAGAATGTGATTACCACGTGCTATCTCCTGAGCAGCAGCAACTTCGAGCAACTTTAAAAAAAAGAGACTGAGAACAAAAGAACTCAACCTCGTTCCCAGAAATGTTTCAATTAAAAAATACTTGTAAGTTCTTGATTGGTTGAAACAAGAAAGTAGAATTTCACATTGATATTAAGTTGAGTCCCTGGAGGTACAAAATAGCCAAACACAACCAAAACACAATATTTTAATTATGGAAATTTAGTTCAAAATTGAAAAATAAAGTCGAGGCTAATTTCCACAAAGTAAGCTGCAAAATTCCGCTTGCACGACATTTCTAGGGAATCTGATTGGCTAATGGTCCTTATTGCTGGTGGAAAAATGATGTTATTCAAAAGTTAAAGTTTTTTTTGCAAAATCTTGAAAACAATGCGGATGTAATTAAAGAAGACAAAATTTCTGGACTTTGGAGGGGCAGCGAGAAAGGAAGGGGCAATGAGAGAGGCTGGGGAAAGAAGAGGGTCTAAAAATAAAAGTAGGTTAAAATTATTAAAGATTAGAAACTTTTTTAAAAACGGTGATGATAATCACGAAATTTCTTTCAAATCGTACTTAAAAATACGATATTTATGTCATCATCAAATTCACTTTTTTGCTCATTCCAAATTTTCATATTGTTACAAATTTCAAAATTATAATGGGAAATCATAGCAAAAATATTTTTGGCTGAAATTACAAAGTGATTAAAAAGTATAGCTGAAAATTAGGATTTTCTTGCCAAGAAGTCACCATTCTTTAACGTCACCAAGATAGTAATGGTTCCATAAGATCAATTTCAAGATTGATAACAAAATTAATTTTGGGTCATTTTCAAAAATTAGCTTTACCTCTCACACCCGGATTTATTTCTGATAAACAGGCGAATCATATGAAAGTTTGATGTTGCAGGGGGGTGGCACATTTATATGATAAACTTACGTTGAAATATCTTAAATTAATATAGCGTTCTACCCACATTTACCTCCTGAAAATATGACGTTTTGCGTTGTTTGTCAATGGGCCACACTGCCCTTCCTGGGGTGAAAGGGTTAACCACTCATATAACACCTTTTATTGCCTTCATTTTAAGTAAAAATTTGAAAATGTTAGTATTGGCTATAATTTCAAATAAAATGATATTTTCTGGAAAGACGATAATCCAAAACAAAGACAAAAATATCCTTAGTAAATAAATAGTAAATTTTATTATGTTCCCAAAATCTAAATATATTTAGCTAAAATCTCCAGAAAAACATTTTGACAACAAAAAGTATCATTTATAGCGTGTCCAAACTTTCTAAATCCTGAAAACGGTAGGTTTCTGAGAAACGGAATCCAAACGTTTAGAGAAACAAGAATTCTAAAAATCCAATATCATTTTTCCGAAATTACTGCTTTGTCATGTCACCAGCATCCTGTTCCCGCCAAAATTTTATCTTGAAACTATCGTCCCCAGGCCCCAAAGTTGGTGGGCAAGTTTTCTAGAAACTTTGAATTCAGGTTCAGAAATTTTTTGGAGAACTTCCAAACCTACCGTTTATCAGAAGATCGACTTTAAAGAACTCCAAAAGAGAAGGCTATCGAAAATAAAATTGTCTTTAAAGAACACACCCTTAAAAATATGTAATTTGAAAGTAATATGTTGTTTGATATTTATGAAATATTTAATTTTGAAAACTGTTTATAATATTTAAGAAAAACCAAAATTTTCATTATTCACTCTAATTATTCCAATCGTTTTCAAAATGCAAAACAGCCGTTTCATTGGTCAATTGTTAGATGGCCAATCAAATTACATATATTATGAACCAAATTAAGTTGTCATGATTCAGCAATTCAATGTGACTCAATGATCTTTGAGAAATCTTCAACACTTTATTGGCTCCAACTTACTTATGGCATTTTTATGCCAGTAACAAAGACTGATGTCAATGTCTGAAAAATTAGGGTCAGGCTTGCAATTAAAAAGAAATGAAGTAATAAACATATAAACTTAAATATTACTTAGTGATACATATCGTTCCTGGTGACCCGAAAAACAATCTCCGTTTGCAAGGCTGTAGCTCAAAATGCACGAGGCGTCCCAAAACCCAAAATTTCAAATTGTGCTCAAAACGATGTCCGTTCGAAGGGCAAACTTTGAAGTAAATTTGAAGGAACGTCATTCATTTTCAGTCGATGTTTTGACATTAAACAACCTGATGGTTCCAATGCCGACTTGGGAGTTTGATGGGTAATCTTTTCGAATTTTAAACTTTCAAGTCGACATTAAAGCAAGTAGGTAATCTGAAAGCTCACAGGTTAGGGCAATTTTCAATTTTTAGCAGGGAAACCTGGTCGCAGAAAACTGGATGATATTCCAAACTGTTATAAAATGATTTGAAAATGATACATTTTTAGATTTATGGCCTCACAGATTTCGAGCTTCAGCCCTGCAACGAAGAGTAAATTTTTTAAAATATAAATGTTATTACATTATAGCAGTACCGTCGGAAGCGGGGGGGGGGAGGATGGCTGGGTGGGTTGTTTTAGCCCCCCCCCCCAATATTTTCAAGAACAATTTTGATTTAAAACAATTGATTAATTAAACCTTTGTCCTCTATTTGGAGCAGCTTCCGACGGCACCTTTGCAGTGACATCATAAAACTGCTTCCAAATATCTGGGAGTATAAGTATTATGAGTGGCTCAAATCTCTTAATTTACCCTTTGGTCTACACCAAGACAACAAAAATAATATAGCAATTTACCAAATCACCATACAGTAAAAACCCGCATGAAAAAAACCAGATTTTTCATCCACGGTATTGTTTCATAAACAATAGGCTATTGTTTTATCTAATGTTCTCTCTTAAAAATCAGCCTGGAGGTTCTTAAAAGTGTGTTTCTCATATGCGGGTATTCACTGTATCCCAAATGCACACGTTGGGACAAGCATGTGAGTTATAAATTCCAGTACATTCCAGGTCATGGGAATCACAGAAAAATTCTGCTCAACCACAAACATGTTTTTTAATCTAAAAACATCTTGATAAATTTCAAAACTGACAAGCCGAGAATAAACTATTTTCTACAAAAATTAATTTCTAATGTCCACGTCTCAATAATGTGTAACGTCAAACAAATATTTATTTTAAATTTATTTTAACCCAATTTGCTAAATTACCACTTTCTCAATTAAAGACCAGTCTCTTCATTTGCTTCTCCATTCTTCACAAGTTGAGCACTCACTTCTTGGTCTTCATTTTTATTCGATGGGGCAGCACCTCCTCTGCAAAATCAATAATAAATTTAAGAATGGAGTCCTTTTTCCTTCTGAGCTTTCTCTTTTAGTCATATATTCCTGGGGGAGGGGGTATTTCATTGTGACAATGATTAGAACTGCATCTGGACTTAAACAAAAGAACCCATTTGCATGAATATCAGGAATTTCTAGCCCATTTGTTTTGTTTGCATTTAGTCAATTAAAAGACCACCAAGACGCGGTTTGCTGTCACACCTCAAATGTTGTTGTCACGTCTTGACCAAAATGCAAGAGATCTTCCAAGTCTTTCCACATTTTCAGTTGTTTTTCAAGGAAACATCATTAAGAAAATCTTGAAATTACCAACCAATTTTATGAGAATTAAGATAAATAAGAGACCCATGCGTAAGGAATTTCGGATGGAATAACCCACCCACATGAGGGGGAAGTCCAGTATGACTTCCCAATAAAATACACCCCCCCAGATATATTAACTAGCAGAAAATGTACTTACTTTTTACCAATTGCTAATACTCCATACAAAGCAGCCGTTATCAAAACACTTCCACTTCCAATGAGTGTTGAAGTTTCAAAACACAAGAAAACAGGGGGAAGGGCAAATCTGCAAAAAAAATTAAAAAACAAAACTTCAACTACAAGAATGTGGAAAATTATCAGCATGAAAGTTTTGTGACAATTTGTGACCAAGCCCTTTATTCTAAAGTTTATTATCTATCACCTCTCATAAAAGTAAGAATCTTGCTTTGAGTTTTCTATGGCAAGTTTTGTTATCATGGGTACCACTTTTGAAAGGTCGTTAAGGTCGTTAAGTGTTGTGACAAGGACCCACCCTGGATCACCCCTCGCATAAAAACAGCCATCAAGCGTAAGCAGAAAGTTTATAGAAATTTTTGCCAGCGGGGAAGAAGGGACCAGGATTGGACTTATGTTAAAAGTGTCCGAAACGAAACATCTAAAATGATTTTCAATGCTAAGGAAGAATATTTTAAAAGGCTTGGAAGAAAGCTTTCTGATCCAAATGAAGGGATAAAGAGTTATTGGTCTACTTTGAATAGGCTTATCAACAAGAAAAAAACCCTCAATATTCCTCCATTATTAAAAAATGGACTCTTTATCACAAATGTACAAACCAAAGCCACTTTATTAAATGACTTTTTTGTCGAGCAGTGCTGAGCTATACCGACAGGAAGCACTCTCCCAAATTTTCGGCCCAAGTGCAACACAGTTCTTGAGAATGTAGAGATTGACAGGCAAAAAGTGGTCAAACTGATACGAGCACTAGATCCGTCAAAGGCACACGGCTGTGATAACATTTCCATAGCTATGATAAAGATATGTGACTCCACGATTGTTGAGCCCCTTTGCATGATTTTTGAGAAATGCATTACAGCAGGTCAGTATCCTTCAATTTGGAAAAAGGCAAACATTATCCCTGTTCACAAGAAGGGTAGCAGACAATGTAAAAACAACTATCGCCCTATTTCTTTGCTTCATATCTTTGGAAAAATGTTTGAAAAGTTATTGTTTGACTCGATGTACAATCACCTTTGTGTTAATGGTCTCCTGACTGCTCATCAGTCGGGTTTTCGTCCTGGTGACTCAACAATAAACCAGTTATTATCCATATCTCATAAAATTTATACTGGTTTTGAAGAGACTCCTAGCAGGGAAACACGTGCTGTTTTCTTAGATTTCTCTAAGGCTTTTGACAAGGTATGGCACGAGGGATTACTATATAAACTTGAGTGTAACGGTATATCTGGGAATCTTCTCAACTTAATTCGAAATTTTCTTTCTAATCGTAAACAACGGGTCTTGCTGAATGGTAAAAATTCTGAATGGGGAGACATATTGGCGGGAGTGCCCCAAGGATCAGTTTTGGGACCTCTTCTTTTCCTTGTATACATTAATGACCTTGTTGGGGGTGTTAGATGCGATATTAAGCTCTTCGCAGATGACACATCGCTATTTTCAGCTGTCTATGATGAGTCTAAAACTGCAGAAGAACTAGATAGGGATTTGGAGAGGGTGCGAATATGGACGTGGCAATGGAAAATGAAATTTAATACTGAGAAAACAGAGGAAGTCATTTTCTCTGCCAAGAGAATTAAACTAATCCATCCTCCTTTGTCTTTTGGCAATGATGACGTAGTAAGAAAGAGCGAGCACAAGCATCTTGGTATGATTCTTGATTCTAAACTAGACTTTCAAAGTCACATCAAAGAGGCTATACAAAAAGCGATGCGCGGCATTGGGATGATACGGTATCTTTCCAAGTATGTCTCAAGAGACATTTTAGATCAAATATATAAGCTTTATGTTAGACCGCATCTTGACTATGGAGATATTATTTATCATAAATATGATCCCCAAATGCGTCTAAACTTTACACAGCGACTTGAACAGACTCAGTATTGTGCTGCCCTTGCGGTGGCTGGTGCATGGAGAGGAACAAGCAGGGAACGTCTTTACAGGGAACTTGGCTGGGAGAACTTGTATCATAGGAGATGGTATAGACGATTGTGTCATTTTTACAATTTGATAAAATCCCGTTCCCCAAATTATTTATTTGCTGAAATTCCCCCTGAGCGCAACGTAAGCTACAATTTTCGAAATATGAGAAGTTATGACCAAAATGTTGGAAGAACAGCGCGATACTCGAACACCTATTTTCAAAATGCACCTTTTGAGTGGAATTTGTTTGATGATGACACAAGAAACTCAACGTCAATCTCTGAGTTTAAACGTAATTTACTTTCTATGATAAAACCCAATAAGAATTCAATTTACGTATAAATGATATTGTTGGTGTTAGACACTTGGCAAAATTGCGACTAACATTCAGTTGACTAAATGAGCACAGTTTTAGACATAACCTCGACTGTCTAGATACTATCTGCCTGTGTGGTATTGCTAATGAAGATAATGAACGTTTCTTCTTGCACTGCCCTGTTTTTGAAGAAGCACAAAGAGATTTCCTTGCCAGCATATCGGATATTCCTGGGTTAGATATTGCAGGACTGGACACACAATCTTTATGTCATTTGATTATATTTGGAAATCCAGATCTAACCCTAATTGCAAACAGAATGATAATGGAAGCAACAATTAACTATATCAAGGCAATGAAGAGACTTGATTGAAGCGCGTTTTTGGGCTGGTGGGACCGGGTCCTCTTCTCATGGGGTGTTTGCTTTGGGGCTTCCTCTTATTCTGAGGGTGACAAACGCAGGGACGTTTGGGGGTGGATTCGGTTTCGGTAGTTTTGAGGCATGCTCCTAAGGTAAACAAAGCAGCATCCCTTCCCAACATATCTTTTGTGTACTTTTGTGTCTTTCTTGTAGGTAATTTCTGTCTTGCATACAATGTTAGGTGATGATTTCTAGAATTTTAAATGTTTATCTTATGGTGTGGGTGGGGGTTTGTTGCCCTTTGCTTTTGTGTTATCTTGGTTGGGGTGGCGCATGTGGCGGGGGGCGGCACCTGTCTGTTGGCGCGTGGGGGCCCTCTGTTCATTGCCTTGCACTTGTGTTCTCCCAATTTTGAGATTATCTCTTAATTGCGGATATTATTGCCTGGCATCGGTTTTGAGACAGACGTTAAATCTTTCTTTACAGTTGTTGTTGTTGTTTTTTCTTCCTAGTATATTGTAATTTTTGAATTGTAAGTGCCTTTCATGGGGAAACTCCGATTGGCACAGTACTTGTATTACTTGAGTTTCTTTCTTTTAATTAATTCATGAAAGACAAAGAGTCTCTGTCTTTACAAATAACTAAAAGAAGATATCTGCAGACTGTTCCAGCTGATATTCCTGATGTCAGAATCGACTAGAAAAAAGAGCATCTGATGAGGTTTCAGATTTAATTTCTTGTGATTCCCTACCAGCGATGTTCGCTGAATTCTATAGGAAATTGATGTTGTCGAGAATAGTTTCATCCACGGATCAAATCATTCCTAACTTTTCAGGAGTCTTTGGGAAATATGCTGGGAAAGCTGATGACCGACAAAAGACAGGGCTGACATATCTTCAACCAATCATCAATGCATCAATCACTGCATATTCGGCCATCTACAAAGTATTTGAAATGCTATAAACAGAGCCATATGCAAACATTACCTTTGCTGTCGGTGCTGTTATCGATGCACACGAAGCCTAATGGAACTACCTTGAACGTTTTAAAAACATCATTATCCATTTAGGGGACTTCTATTTCATGAATGAAATGTTCACAGTTCTAGGTAATATTGTTTGCGGCTCAGGCTTCGAAGATGTAGTTTTCCAGGCCAATATCTGTTCAACAGGCAGCTTAAATGGGGTACTCGCAGGTTCTCATTATATGCCTTGCTGGAAAGTGCACTGAAACTTTGCAGAGGCTCTAGAACGACTGTTGTTAAAACGCCTTTCACTGATTCATGGTGCTCCAGACGTTATCAAAAAAGCAACGAGTTTTTCAACTGCCAGTGGAAAAGGAATAGAGAGGCTACAGAGGGATACTGATGTAATCAAAATGTTGGAGGAGTACGGAGACTTTAAAGAGAGTGTGTGTAAGGGAAATCATAGAACGACGCCACAATATTGGCTTGTTTATTACCTTCATATCATGTCAAATCAACATACATTGCATTCTGCAGTTCAGCCAAACAACTTTTTATTGAGACTTCATGGATGAAATTATGCAAGATATGGAGCATTATATGTGAATAGCATAGCAAGAACAGGACATGTAAATGCAGGATTGCTATAGATCAGAGAGGTGAGCAAACAATCAACAAGGATGCTAAAGTTTTCAAGGGGCAGAAAATATTTTGCCTCAGATGAAAATGCAATTCTCAAGTGGACCTTAAATCGTCCAGTGCAAGCAAAGAACACCAATGCACTAATGGCACTGGCAAATGTGAATAACTCAGACGAAAAGGTTTGTAGAGAATATCATGAATGTTATGACAGAAGATTATAAATTTATATAAATTTTCAAGCAGTGTTGGAATATCCCCTTGGTTCTGATCTTCTGGCATTCCATAACCACGATGGAGGTTAGCATGTCACCAAAAAAAGTCAGCTCATGGAAATCGTTTTGTCATACTCGGAGCAAGAAACAATGCACAAACCAAGCATAATTCCAAAATAAGAGACTGCAGCATACTTAGTTGCCTGGCATTGGTTTGGTCACTCCCAGGAGTGAGTGATACATACCTGTGAGCTTACACAGCGAATTATCGACGCCTAACCAACAAGATATGCAAGAGTAGACATAGTGGCAGACACCTACATGAAGGATTTACTGAAGAATTCTGAACGAATTAAGCATGGATATTCCGCGAAAGTTCTGATAAATTCAGCAAAGTCAAAGGTACCACGTAACTTCTCAGGCTTCCTGAAGAACGGAGAGAACAAATGTAGAATGATCAAAATCATCAAAGACGAGATGGTTAAGCAGAAATATGGGTTCCTTGAAAAGTTGAAATGCACTGAAATTATGTTTTCTGACAAAAGTTTGCATTCATATGAAGGAACACTCCACTGATGTTTTAGATGAGCTAGGCAGTAACCAAGAAGAGGCAGACACCAAGCTTCTCTTGCATGCCAAGCACGTGGTTAATGCACACCCAGGCAAAGCAGTGCTTATTAGATCTCAATCAGTGGATGTGGATATCAATATCCTGTTTCTTGCTTTGTTTCCAGAAGACGTTGACAGAATGTCTATTGATTACGGCACCGGAAAGTCAAAGAAAGTCTTGCAATTAATTATGATTGATATGTGAGATACTCTGAAGTCCGCATTGGTTGAAATTTACGCATTTTCTGGCACTGATTGCATTTCCTCAATATTTCGAAAGTCAAAGCGAATTTGCTGGAAAAGGATTGAGAATATTGAATAAATATAAAACTACTGCAGACACTACATTTATATTCTGGGCCATTCCATCTCTTTATCAAAAGTTTGAAGCTTTTCAAGTTTTCCGCGGATTTCATTTTGTTTGGTAGGCCATTCCATATTTGAGGAGGAGTGTAGCAGATAAGATGATCATGAAATGGTACCATGGACGTTTTGCAGGGTGAAAAACCTTTACCAACTCAATTGTAACATTTTAGGGTATGCATATACCAAGAACATTTGCAGCTTTGGAAGGTTCTGTGTGAAAAACCTTCACATATAATTTTAAATGTTACGTTTTAGGGTATGCATATACCAAGAACATATTGCATTTTTGAAAGGTTTTCTGGGAAAAACCTTCACATGCAACTTTCTTTTTTACACTTTAAGGTATGCATATACCAAGAACATTTTGCAATTTTTAAAGGTCTGGTGTGAAAAACCTCCACATAGAACTTTAAATCTTACGCTTTTGGGTATGTGTGTAAAACCTAGAGCATTTTGCAGCTTTGGAAGGTTCTGCATGAAAAACCTTCACATTGAATTTAAATTCTTGGACTTCGGGCACGTATACACCAAGAACATTTTGCAGATTTGGAAGGTTGTGTGTGTAAAACATTCAGGTAGAAATTTCATTTAGGAAAACATTAAGGAAAACTCTTCCCATTTTGGAAGAGCATTGTTTAAAACCTAGTGTAGCTCCACTCCGGAATCGAGGTCCTTTCCTCTAGAGATCTTTGGCGGATAGCTTTATCAAAGATTTTATGCCGGCGTACTTTCCATTATTTTTGTCATTACTGGCGTACTTTGGTGTAAAATTTTTAATATTTTTATAAACATTTATTTTATTAAAGTAGACTGTGATAATGTTTATTTGACTCCTTGCAAAATAGCTTTGAACCTTTCCTAAATGAATTAAATGTACATGCTTAAGTAATGGTAGGATGATTTGTTCATTTCATCTATACAGCATAATTAGCCTTTGGGATAAAATATTTACTGGTGTATAGCATATAAGGCCTTGGCGTAAATCTTTGGCGGACATAAATTACGGATTCCAGTATGGGTGTAGCTAGTCTAGCTAATTGCGTTATCCTTTAAATGTTTTTGATGCCCTAGACTAGCATTTGTAGTTTCGTTGCAATGCATCATTAAAGTTAAACCTGGCTTTGAATCAAAATATTGTTCTAACTAATCTGATCTGAGTTTGGCTGGGTGAAGAAATTAAAGTAGACTACCCACAATTCTGGCCTAAATTTTTCATCAAGGTATATTGCGAGAAATATAATAATAGCAATGTGATTTTACATACCTTTTTAACATTCTACTTCACTCCTGCACTCTTAAGTCAGTGTGTGTGTAAAGTTACAAAAACACGAAACCTTTGCCAGCTTCATCCCTATGCAGTGCAGTGAATAGACTGATGTTGGAAGCTGCACAGTTGTGACACTAGAGTCATCAGTCGCAATTAGCGTCGTTTTGGTCGTTGTGAGGAACTCAAGATATGTGAGGTCATGAAGGTCATTCTGAGGGATGACTTGAAGTGGGCACCGAAAAATACTTCTAGCATTTTCAAACTGCCTCGCTTGTAAGACTCTTTTAACCTTTTCATCAATCCGAACAAATATTTGACCTGACAAAAGCGTTTACATGGTGCAGCACAAATATTTGTCCGCTCCGGTTTGCAACTCGACCTGCTCTAGATGATAGTTCATTTATATTTGGGGACCCACTCTGTGTACTCTCCGCATTTATTGCCTGTCTCTTTACAATGTCAAGCCGTTCGGTAATTTCTGTAATTTGTTTTTCTATCCACCAAAAATTCTGTTCAAATTTATCTACTTTCGGAGATTTGGGCGTGGCAGCGACTGATTGGAGCTCTTCCCTGCACTTTCCAAGTCTAATCTCATCATCTGAAATTTTCCGGATTTTTTCATTTCTGTTCTTTCCATGTTTATCGCTTTTTGCTGATGCCTCTGACTGGCATATTCGTAGAGACTTGCTACCTCGGTGAACATGGTGAAATAATGTAAAACGAAAACGAGGCTACGAAAACCACGGAAATTAATCAATGAATGAAAATGTAAACC
>JAYJMH010005375.1:0-26476 GCA_036873815.1 Phacellophora camtschatica | reverse complement strand
TTTTGGAAAGAACGAGTGAATCATATAAAACGAGAAGACATTGTTTTGGAATAAAATGTCTTAATTTTGAAAAGATAGAGGCATATTTAATAATCTCATTTTTTACTTTGTTGATTTGAGGTTCCCAAGTAATTTTTGAGTCGAGTTTGATACCTAGATACTTTATCGTGTTTGTTTGTTTTAGTTCAGAACCCATAATCACTTTTAACTCTGGCTTATCGGCTTTACAATTTGTCGGACAAAAGATGCAAAAATATGTTTTTGAAGTATTTACTTTTAACTTATTTGCTTTCAACCAGTCGTGTAATTTGGCAAGTTCAACATTCGTGTTTGTTGTCAGTTCAGTTAGGTTTTTACCAAAACCAAATATATTTGTGTCGTCGGCAAAGAGCCTAGGGTAAACTAAGAAATCAGTAGTGAAGCTAGTAAAAAATAAGAAACTTTCAGCTATAATTCGCAATTCATGTCAAAATTTAGTCAGTTTCCGCAGTTTCACTTCCAATGAATACAGTTTTACAAATAGAAATAAGATTATACAATTTCTCGATGTTCTGGCTGAGTACTGAAAGTTTCTTATTTTTCACTAGCTTCACTACTGATTTCTTATAAACTGATTGTTTATTGAAAAAAAAAAACTGTGAATTTCTTCATATTATTTTTTCAATAATTTTCTCACTCATTTGTTTGAATCTCTTGCTCTCAGGTATTCCTTTTTGAAGAGCAAAGAAAGCTGAGACTTGTTGACTTGGTGATTTTGATTCAAAAGATTGCAAGAGGATGGGTCGCAAGACACAAGGTACACATTGTTTATGGATTGTCTAATATTGTCAATGTATATTTTTTGCAATATTAATATTGTGAAATGTTCTGCTTGGCCAAAAGTTTTCTCCTTCAAAAATTGAATGAAGTATACTTTTTATTGTAGTATCAAAAAATGAAAGCGAGTCAAATCAGAGTTGCAAGCTTTTATCGAATGTACCGGGTAAGTGACGTAATGTCATGTGATAAATGCTTTATTTATTTATTTATTTTGCATTGTATCGTATTCTGTTGTGTTACAGAAGGGAAAACGGGGTCATCTACGAGTTAAATATTTAATAATAATATAGGTGATGTTATCATCATTTAATTGTTTTAAATATAACAAATTTAGCAGTAACGAAAGTTTTTACTTATTTTTTTCTATTGCTGATATTTTGATTTCAACATTCACTACAATTATCCAAGAAAATACTGTTAAATTAGTTTAAAACTGTTAAATATTAAATTATTTTTTTCTAGGAGAAGAAGAAATATTTGCATTTCAGAACATCTGTGATCTTCATTCAATCTTTTTTGCGAGGATACAGGGTACATTTTGTTTTTGATACATTTTAATATTAGTTAGCAGAAAGCGTAATTTTGAATTTTATCCAGCTGTGAGAGGCCCGTTGAAAACCAGCCTTTTTGCTGAAGGGCTACTTCCCCCATTCAATCGTGAGAGGCCCCTTGGAAGCTAGCCTTACCACTGAAAGGCTACTTCCCCCATCCAACTGCGAGAGGCCCGTTGAAAACCAGCCTTTTTGCTGAAGGGCTACCTCCCCCATTCAATCGTGAGATGAAGCTAAAACATGTTGTTTACATTATGAGATCATCCAATCGC
The DNA here is from genome assembly GCA_036873815.1 of Phacellophora camtschatica. NCBI lineage: Eukaryota > Metazoa > Cnidaria > Scyphozoa > Semaeostomeae > Ulmaridae > Phacellophora > Phacellophora camtschatica. Next base: position 24,834 of record JAYJMH010005375.1, on the reverse strand, counting down.
ATCAGTTAATTTATATCAGATGTTTATACATACTGTCAATTGAATGGTTGTTTTTAGAAGTAAACAATCAACCATTGAATGAACTAAAAAATTATTTTATGTTCAGCAGAATATTTGCAGATTTTATTTACTTCCTATAATTTTTTTAACGATCTCTAATTTATTCTTTAATGATGTGTTTCATATTTCAATATGTTCCATTTTTCAAGATGTTTTTTCTTTGTTTTTAGGTACGAAAAGTTTACGCAAAGTTGCTTCGCAAAAATGCAGCTCCAAAAATTATCAATTACATCAAGCGCTGCATGGTAAGAATTTACAAAAACATTAATTTCATAATCAATATGAATGAAACATCAAACTTTATTCACTTTATTTATAGATAAACATATACCCATTTATCTTTCTTTGCAATATTACAATAATTTATCCACTTTTAGGCTGTGAGATTTTTGATGAATATTAGCAACAATCAACCTTCAAAATCTCCTTTGGACAAAAATTGGCCACAATGCTCAAAAATGTTTGCAAACTTATCAGAACAATTGAATAAAATTCATCACGCGTGGAGAGTGAGTTGATTTGGATTTCTTTTCTTTTTTTCTGATGTCAAGTATTAATATTCTATATTATTATTGTAGTGTTATTTTTTATGCCAACCATTTTTAAATAATAATAATAATAATACTTTTAATCAATAATAATAAATCTACGAAGAACTCTAACCGTTAATCAACTCTTGAATAAAAAGTATGAATCGACAACCATTGATAAAGTTATTCATAACAAAAAGGACATTTTTAACAGCAATGAACGAGTTCTTCTGCTCCATAAGTAAATATCTAGGTAGTATTGAGGGCACCCTAAACCCTTTGCTGTCTGGAGATTACCAACAGAACCCTGAAAATAAATCCTTCAAGTTTAGGCACATTGAGTTGCAGGATACTAGAGATGCCATTACAAAACTAAAAGCAGCAAAGAGCTTTGGAAATGGCAAGATCTCCAGCTATTTTCTAAAATTAGCTTTGCCATTCATTAAAGGCCCCCTAGTATTTATTGCCATTCTGATTAATATCACAATTTATAGGTTTATCGGTGTGAATGTTGATATCTTTATTTTAGTGTCAAAAATATCGATTAAAATTCGACGATGAAAAGAAACAATTGATGAATGAGAAATTAGAAGCAAGTGAAATATTTCTTGGAAAGAAACAATCATATCCTGAAAGGTAATTTATTTTTTTTTAAATTAATTAGAAAACATTAACAACTAAACCTTTAAATTTTGTCTTTATTCAATTTTTTTTGCCAAATTATGACTTTGTTTATAGCTGATGTTTGTTAGCTTTTTCTGTTGTTTGGTAATTTTGGTAATGTTTGCTGATGTTTGCTGATGTTTGCTGATATTTAATGAAGTTTTGTTTTAACATTTCAATTGATTTTTTGTGCTGTTTTTAAGTGTTAGATATTTTTTTCCAGTGTCTCTGTTCCATTCAAATCTGACCACGCGACCATTGCTTCTAACCCAGCCTGGGAGAAACAAAAACAGAAAGTGAATGACGTGCGAATCGTGTTTTCAGACAGCATTTTGAAGATTCATCGAAGCAATAGAAAAGTAAGACTCTTAAATCAGTTACTTTAAGGGCTGAAAACACGGAGAAGAATACAGTGTTTGATTTTTTAAATAAAATTGTATTTTGTAGTAACTGAGATTTGTTTGGTAGAGCAGTTAGCAATACACCATTTTAACGAAAATGCGCCATTATGGATTTATTGAAAATTTTGCTCCATGAAATTCTTGACTTAAAATTTAGATTCCTCGTACAAGACTTAGTAAATGTGTGAATTTTGAAATGCCTATCATTTGCTGCTGAATTTAAAGAATTCAAAGTTTGAGAATTTATAAGGGATTTGGGCGGTGAAAAACGCTCTGGAGCGAACTTTTTTCACCCCGAGACAATTTTACGGTCAAATCCCTTATGATCTTCCAAGGTTTAAATGCGGATACAATCATTTGTAGTTAGGAAAAAGTAAGGAAAATTCATAGATTAACTTTTTCATTCCCAATCCGAATCTCAAGTCAAGAAATTATTATCTTGAACTTTTGAAAAATTCCCAAAATGGTGGACTTTGGTTAAAATTGTGCTAAGTAAGTAAGTGAGTCGGTCGACCGAAGTCGGAAGCGACTGGAAGGCTTCCCTTCTATTTGCTGCTACCGAGAGGTAGGAATGGGTTTGTTGTAGCCATTGCTCTACGTCAATACTTTATATTTTGATTGTATTCTTGTGTGGACTTATTGATTAAAAAGAAATACTCATAATCTAACAAGTATATAGTTGACGTCCGCTATCTCGAACTCCCACGGGAAATTAAAATATGTTCGAGATAGAGAATGTTTGAATAAACAGGGAGTCTGACAAGAATGTTCGAGATAACGGGCAGTCGAGATAGTGGATGGGAACGGCATATTGTCGGTGTTTTTATTTACTTAGAGCAAAAATAATATCTAAGCCTGCTTTTCTATTTATTTAAGGAAGCCCCAAGAACTCTCTTGTTGAGCTGTTGTGAATTGATGATCTTAAATTCTAAATCTTTGCAACCACTGTACACTTTGAGCTTGGCTGATATTGCGAAGATATCAACCAGTCCATTCAGCGATAATATTGTTGTATTTCACACCAAGGAGGTGAGTTTTATTTTGTTTTGCATTTTAATTTTTAGCATGTATTTGTATTTAATTGCTTGTATATATTTTTCAGAACTTGCATCTTTTTAGGCCTTACATCTTTTCAGAGCTTCCCATTTTCAATTCTTGTGTAATCGGGAAAACAAAGACCTAACATATGGCTGGTCACTGGGAGTTGTTTCTATAAAAACTATGAAAGTGAAGGAGTTCCTTCAAATCTTGAACTGTGCGAAATCAAATAATTCTCGAATTCTTGCATTTCAAACAAACGGGAAAATTCCAATGATTCCGCTTCCAAATTTGCGTTTACGATCAATGAGGTCTGAAATTGTTGGCTAGTTATCAGACAATCTATTGCTGGTAATCTGGTAATGAATTTGAAACCAGATCTAAACTATGATCTAAGGAATAATAGAACATGAAGGACAGGTGAAAAGATAGCAAAAGATTTGTCTTCGAATTTTCCTTTGTAAAAATTAACATCCATGTCCTCGACCCCTATCCCCTTGGCGTATATTGGCCGCTAACTGTTGGAAGTTGCGAACTTTGACTCGCCCCTTACTTTGTCACACATACAAGCTTTTCTCAAGTTTGAATACTAATTTAATTGTTAGTATGTTAATCTTTGCTAATTTTCGTTTTCTTCTCCCTCATTTTTCAAGGGCCAAGGAGTAAAATCGCTCAAAAAAGGAGATTTTGTTTTGAAATGCGATCACGTGATTGAACTTGTTGCTAAGACAACGTTAGCTTTCAAGAAGCAGTTGAAGAAAACTTTGGAGGTGAACGTTTCTGAAAAGTATGTTGTTTGAAATTATGTTAGGATATTTTATATCCTTTTTGCCTTGTGTACAATGCTTTGGTAACCTTTTCGACAATAGTTTTGGAGCATTGTTCTAGTTTCTAACCATATGCCATGGTGTTTTGCTTTTTGTTTTTTTGGCATTGAAGCGATTTTTGCTAACAATTCATTTGCAGATTTTTGTAAATTTTGATCAAGAATTGTATATACTTCTGAAAGTTAAATATTTGTTAATTAGAAAATGTTTTAATTTGTTGTATTTTCTCAGAACTTTGAAAATGTACCGGGTGCCCAAAAAAAACTATCTCTGCTTGCAGGGTTGTGGCTCAAAATCCACGAGACTAAATATCTCAAATTGTGCATGAAATGTCGTCTGGAGGGAAAACTTAGAGTTTGGGGTATCATCCAGCCATTTGCGACCACATTTACCTGTCCAAAACTTAAAATTACAATTACCATAATTCTCGAGCTTTCAAATTAATTTTAAAAATGCAGCATTTATTTTCAGTCCATGTTTTCAAAATGTGGACTGGAAACGAATGGCATTTCTTCAAATTTACTTGATGCGGGCTTTTTGAATTTTCAGTTTTGGACGTGTAAACGTGATTGCAGACGACTGGATGATATCTCAAACTCTAAGTTTGCCATTCGGACATCGTTTTGAGTACAATTTGAAATTGGCAGCCTCGAGAATTTCAATCTCAGCTCTGCAAACGGAGATTTATTTTGAGTTAACTGGCCTGTCGTCATTGGTTGTATTTTCTGTTTTTTTTTTCAACCCCTAACATTTCATGAAATAATTTTTTTCTTCAGATTTTCTGTGAACTTCAAAGGAAAGCAGGCAGAGGTAGTAATGGAAGATGGAAAACCGTTTACGATAAACAAATCAAAACAATAAAATTGAAAGTGCAGATGAAAAAATATGAACATTCTTTTTAAGATTTTCGTTGCTTTTGTTCAGCATCATCTTTTGATCATAAATTTCATACGCATACCATACATTTTGTAATCATTTTAGTAGAGATGAAAAGTTCAATTCGAAATATGATGATTAATTCATCTAAGGTAAATTAATGTAAATAACACATTAATAAATAACATATTAATAATAAGTTAGAATTAAAAAATGCTTCAGTGAATTTACAAATAGACTGCAAAATATTTAAAGTTTAGAAATTAGTACTTTTTTGTTTATTTGTTTTGGTTTATTTTTGTTTTTGACTATCAGGCCAAGGACTACTATTTTCCAGTTGAAATGAGAAATTTTAAAGGTGTTGTATTATGAAGAAAAAAGTTCTGGATTCTATTACATTGGATTACAACAACCGAATGAAATACTATGTTACAATATTAACACAACCAAGCTAATCAAATCAAAGAAAATTAATTTAGAAATAGTAGAATTTTTGAAGAGAAACTCTCGAAGTGGGTAAACTTCAAGTAGATGGATTGCAATAATTTTCAAAGTACAGGAGGCGCCTTTTATCGGCGGCAATTTTTTGAATGACTGACTGCTTCATTTTAGGAAGACTTTCAAAGCTCTTCTTGTTTCTTTTATCTGCTACCCTCTAACCCTTGATGTAAATTATCGCATGTGAGATATGTTTAATATGAGATATGACTTTGTTATATCGTGGAATTTGACGTTCGAATTCACCGTCCGCTAAATTGCACTTTTGCCAATTTGCTGTCGATTTCACTATAGTATAAGCATTTCATGATTGACTACAATTTGTTTTTCTACTGCAGTGGCGTGTATGCAAATGTTTACCTAAAGACATCATATTTTTGGACACGTTTGGTAGAAAATAGGAAACAAATTGTTTACAATTGTTTTCTTTGAACCATAGTAAAGATGATGAAAACAAAATGAATAAAATTAATCGTTTTTCAACGTTGTAAATTGTTCATTTGTGAATCAGTGTCAAACACGGCTATCGAAAGCAAGCTCGAGCCCCATTGTGATCTTTACAGCGAAGCCCTAGTGGCCTAGGGAAATATTTTTTAGAGAAGACACCATAAAAATTAGGGGAACACCTCTTTTATAGAATAACGTTATGAAAAATTGCTTAATCATTCCATGATCTTACAATATTTACAATCATTCTATGATCTTACAAAAAACTGCAAATATGAATCTAGTATACATTTTATATGAATAAAATAAAAGTTTCTGCATGAAAATCCTTGTCAAAAAGACTTTTTTCAACAGAGCTTCTTGTTGGCTTTTAGAAAATGTTTTTTTTGTTAATTTAAGTTAGGAGTGTTAATTTTTTTGTATTTTGATATTGGACCGAGTTCAAATGGAAGTATTAACACAAAGTTAAGAGAATTGTACTTTTTGTTGTAATTTTAATTTGCTTCACGACTTAAATTTAAAACTAGTATATATATATATATATTAATAAGAGTGTTGGCCAGTGTCAAATTGTTTAGTCTAACGAGTATTTTATTGGTTATTATTTTAACTTTTTCATTGATCATAATTCATTGATCAATTTCGATTTATAAACAAAGTAAATTTTTAGTAAAATGAAACGTATATAGAAATTGTTCATGTCAAGTGTATTTTTGTTTAATGAATATTTTTGATCGTTTTATGGCTATGCGTGTTTTTTTTTATATTTCATCTGCCGGTTGATTCCAGAAGGAGAGGGTAAAAGAATCAAGAGCACACATATTTTGCGAAAAGGGGTTCATTAGAACTGACCAAAACAACATTGTGCGATGTGTGTTCTTAATAACTCAATGTTTGTTTTTTCTCGTGGTTCTTGATAGTGAGCTATCGTAAATATATAACCAAGTATGTAACTGTGTAAAAACAAAAGTAAAATGTTCTATCAATGAACAAAACTAAGATGGAAATTCATGAAATAAATTCTCAGGAATGTAGATATGCTCTGGAAAATTAATTTAAAAGTTAATTTTTAAATTAAATTATTCTATGGAAAGTTGGGAACCAAGTAAAAAGCGGTAAAAATAAAATATTTTTAAAAACAAACCACAGGTACTAACTTTGACGAAAAAAGACGAAACAACAAACATTCAGTTCTCTGACACTTGTGTGACGTCATAACGAAAAGCATCCCACGGAAGAAAATGTTTTAATGAGTGGAGTGACAGGATTTCAAAGAAACAAAAAATTGTTTTTGCGGGCAGTCAGCCGCGTGATTCTTTATGTGCAACGAGGAAATTTTCTACGATTTAGATCAAGAAGCTGAGAGAAAAGACTTCAACAAGACTGATCACTGTGACAGTGGAAGCTAAGTTGTTTCGAGGAGCGAAATAATTTATTCGTTTCAACACGCCATTTGTTCAGATAATGTTAATTAAAGCCATTGGAGAGAGGGCCTAAACGGCCGCCTTTGCAAAAGTATCGAGTTGCAGGTCACGAGACTTATTATATGAACACAATGCGGGAGCTGACGAGAGAATTATAAGTTTATGCACAATCCCCAGCACAGCATAACAACGTTTATTTTTCATTTACAGCAGCGATGGGGGCAAATTTCTTTTTGGAATTTTAACAACAAATTTAAACTGAAAAAATTTCGAGAATATAAATTCAGCAGCCGCCAGATACTCGTTACATTACAGGCAGGCTAAAACTTAATCACTGGATCATGTGTTGTGTCGGTCATATTACAGTAAACGTCAAAGCGTGAAGAAGAAACGAGTATATAAGTTTGTCACATTGTTGCACTCAGTTAGTTTGTCTGCAATAGTTAATTGTTTCTAAGAAGCATTATTTTCTGAAAACAGCATTTCTCAGCTAGAGGCAAGATTGGTCTGTTTATTACATTACATGAATTTTGTGTGTGTTCAAAGAGGAAAGAATTGAGAAAGATGGATAATGAAATGGTTTTCACAAGTTAGTTAATGTTTCACCAAAGACTTTTGCACAAGACCAAAATATTGGAAGATGTTTAGTTGGTTCACAAGGAAGTATAAAAAAGAAGATGGAAAGTTAAAAGCCATTGAAAAATTAGCCAATCTTTTAAGAGAACATGGTAATTATGTCATTCTGTTGTTATTTTTCTGGAAAAAGTTATCCAAAAATGTATGAAGGAAAGCTTTACATTAAATAGTTGAAATATGTAAACAATCTTCCAAGTAAACACCCTTATCTAAGTCCCCCAGCTTTGCTTGCCCTGGCGAATGCAAAAAAAAGGAATGCCGAAGGCCCCAAGGAGGAAAAAGCATCTAAATTTTGTCCTTGGACCATTTCATCATTTCTCCATTAGAAAACTGCTTCCCCTCCAGAAAGTTGGAGAAAGCTAAATTGAAAAAAAACCCCACCCATAAAAGCATACCAAAATGAATGTAAAAGAACAAAAAATTTGTAAATGCCACCACACTGTTCAGGTGAAAAAAACCACAATTTCCAGGCAAGGTCACACGTGAGTGTAAAAAGGTTTTTAAAAACATTTGAATCTTTCAATTCAATTTTATTCGCATAATACAATCCTAATACATGATATTGATAAAAAAGAATAAAAAATTTGTATTCTATGCCACCGAAAGGAAGCAGAGCTTATCTAGCCTAGGCCGCAAATTTAAATTTAAAAGATACACAACAGTAAAACTTAATACATATATATATACTAATACAAAGCCAAAGGTTTAACAGCAAGATACATAAAGTGTTAGTCAAAATTAGTGTGGTTAGTATTGTTAATATGTTAGTCTTTCTGGTTATTATAATTCACAGTTAATTTTGGTAGGTAGAAATAATGTTTTCTTTAAGTTTTTTACTGAAAGTTTTATGTTTAGAGATTGATTTTAAAGAAGGAGAGAGGTTATTCCACATGCGAGCACCAATGTTTTGTACAGTGCAGTTTCTCCATTTTTTAAAAGATTTCTTATATAAGATGTTTACACCCACTGATCTTGTTGTGAACTCTTTATCCAGAAGGAAAATATCTGATATTTTTTGTCAACAGAAAATAAATGCTGTTTTCCTTTTATTTGGTCATGGTGGCCTCTTCAAGGAGAAATATTTCCGAGGGAAAGTTATGTAGAATTAAAGATTTTAGAAGTAGGAATTAAAATGTAAAATAAGTATGATGAATTTTAACTTCTATTATTTTGATCTTAATTATGCTCACCATTAGAAATTACTGGTTTTTTGCCACCTGCACAGGGTGACATCTCCTGAGAAGGACTCTATTTCAGAAAGCATTTTCTCTAATTTTTGGAGCTTTGTTTGCTGTTTAAATTTTTGAATTAATTTTTTGTTTTTTTACAGGAGACACAATTCTTGATGAAAAAGGAAAATTTTGTTTGACTACCCAAATACTCATATCACTTAATGAGCAATTTCAGCATCTTACTTTGACAAAAGGTATTATTCATGATATAAAATTATTTAACGAATTATTTACAGGGATATGGGCACAGTGAAAATTTTGTATGCTGGATCCATAATGTGCTTCTAACAAAGTATTATAACACAATTTGTCAGGCGAACCATGTGCAATTACACCACCATGTCAGGCAAGTTTGTACAAATCTTGCAGTGTTGTTATTTACTAAATAAGTAACACTGAAATTATTAAATAGCAACACTGCATAAGATGATGTGGACAAATTATGACTGGTGTAATTGCACATGGTTTTATCAGACTGAACAACTAATTGATAACTTAAATATTTACTTTTATTTGGCAGTATTTATATTGTTAATTGTTGTTAAAATTTAAAATATGTTTATGTTAAAATATAAAATATGTTTAAAATTCTTTGCATTTAAAGTACAAATTCTTCATGATTCAGTAGGGAGACAATTTCACAATAAAATGATAAGTTCAATGTTTCAATAACAAAAAAATGAATAATTAGAATACTTATCCTAAAGTTCACAGACAATCTTCTAGTTTGGAGACAATTTTTAAATGAAATAAGTTATTAATGCGCATAGCTTTAGTTTTGTTTTGATTTAACACAATTCTTTGCAACAATTTTCGTTAATATGTCTATTAAAAATTTAATTTCAGGTAGTTTCGAAGACCGTTTTAAAGTACTGAAAACTGTGGAACCAGATCGAGATCTTGCATTCATTTTCGATTTTGTTCAAAAGACACCAAATCTGAAGGTGACTTCGTGTTTATTTTACTTTGTCATTCATTTTATTTTCATGCATTTTTTATGTGTGAAGATTTAAAGTTCCATTTTACATGCAATACTGCCTGGGCATGAATAATGGCTGCCAAAATCATAAATTAATAATTGTAAAATGTCATACTGAAATTGTTATGTTTTAATCATTGGAAACGTTTGTAGGTTTTCAGTCAACCTCTGAGGAAGGTGCCATGTGTGTGGTGGATCACACTATTATATGCAGTCATTTCCTTATAACACACATCAAATACTGCACACATCAAATGATGAAGACTGGTTTTTCTCCTTGAAGTTATTCTTTTTTTTTATAAATAATGCTATTTATATATATACATTTTATTACTGCTAGTATGTGGATGCCAACATCCCACTGCAATGCAAGGTTGTCCAAATTATAGAAATTCAGGCTAAAGATGATGATGAGAAACTTTTGACTTTTTGCAAATAATCTTTTGTGAAAAAACTACAAACTCTTTTTTTTATATACTTTTGACTGGAAGTGCAAAGCAAAATTTTGGGGTAATGCTTTTTGACAAGACTGAAATGCAGTGTATTTTTTTGCACTATTTTAGCTGGTATCTGGACCGATATGTGTTCCAAGTCCACAGCTGTGTCTTCTCACTTTCAAGTCATTGCAAGTTTTAGAGGTATTACTTTCCCATTATTTTTAAGTCTTTACAAGGTTTTATCTTTTGTTTTTGTTGTTGTTTTATTTGAATATGTAAGATAGATAAGATTGATAAGATAGATAAGAGAAGATAGCTTATAATTTAAAAAAAGGAAACCATTAGATATCAACAAGCTTGAAGAAATCGCAAGTGACAGAAGTAAATGGAGTGAAATTGTTACAAAATTTAACTAACTGTAATGTAGTGATACGTTAAACAGGTAGAAGAAATTAGTTCCCAGGAAAAACATTTAGATATGTTTTGACATTGAAGGAACTTTTAATTATTTTGTTACATATATTCTGTATGATTCTGTATTTGGGATGCTTTCTGAAAAATTATAAGAAATATTTTGAAAATACTTGACTGTATTTTGTTTCAGATTCAGCGTGTTCCTATACTTTACGTCAAAGGATTACATTACATTGCCAAACACATAAAAACTTTAATATGTCATCGATCTACATCTTCTATCAAGGTAACTTTTTAATGTTTCCCCTGCCTTCAGCTGCGCTCCCCGAATCAGGAGTTTAGATCTTCCAGAGCAGGACCTATAGCATATGGTTTCTAAACTGGTCATGCACTTTGAAATGTGCATGCCTGACCAGAAGTTGGGGCTCTTGTTCCTTGTGTATTCGTGTCCATAACACTGGTACCCTGCTTTTGGTCATACTGAACAACAGGGTAGAAGATAGGCTAGTCATTGCACATTCCTGAGTGCATGACTTCAATGCAATAATAATCATAACCCAATGCTATTTGATTTGCTAAATGTTAACCTTGTTTGTTAATGAATCATAATTGGCAAAATGAATGTTGATGAATCATAACCTCAGACCCCCAATAGTATGCGTCTACTTCACAAATGGCAAGTTCATGACCACCTTCAGTGAGCTTCTATTGATGTAAATTTTTGATAATTACAAATAGATAATCAATTTGAGATCCATTGGTTTTGTTTTTATTACAGGATGCAGTGTATCAATTTGGTAGAGATTTCAATGGTGTTCTTATGCTGTTATGTTTAGAAACACTTGACCTCAGCTATAATACAATCACATGTTTAGATCAGTCATTGGTAATAATTTTATAAATAAGTTAATAATTTTTATTTAATGAAAATATATATATACCAGATATTTATTGATAATTTAGAAGAAAGAAAGACAAGGATTGAAACGAAAATGCAAAGAGAAGTGGATGAGATAAAACTAATGAAATGTCTGCAGTATGTGCAGTTTAATCTTTCCTCTCTAACTTGAACTTCTCCTATTTAACGTGAACCTCTCCCCTTTAACTTTAACCTCTCCTTTCTAACGTGAACCTCTCCTCTCTAACTTGAACCTCTCCTTTCTAACCTGAACATCTCCTCTCTAACTTGAACCTCTCCTCACTAACTTGAACCTCTCCTTTCTAACTTGAACCTCTCCTTTCTAACTTGAACCTCTCCTCTCTAACTTGAACCTCTCTTCTCTAACTTGAACCTCTCCTTTCTAACCTGAACATCTCCTCTCTAACTTGAACCTCTCCTCTCTAACTTGAACCTCTCCTTTCTAACTTGAACTTGCTTATCTCGAACACCCATTTAACTTAAACTGTTTTGTATATCCATTGAGAGCTTTTATTATTGATTTAGCTTTAGTTATTCTGAAACTTTCATTGCTCTCAAACAAATTTTTATTATTCTTGACAGTTGGGATAACAGGGTTTAATTTAAGGGTGTATTCTTTTCGTCCTTCTGAACCTAAATTCTGAAAACGGTAGGTTTCGCAGAGAAAATTATCTGAAACGAATAGAATGCCATATTCCGGTAGGTTTAGGTAGGTTTAGCAGAGAATTTCCCTTTTACAAAAAGAATGTGAATTATGAAAACGGTAGCAGAGACTGGTGCCTGGAGATGAAACTTCAAAACACAACTTCAGTTGTGTTGATATTTTTGCTACGGAGTAAACAAAAAGTGGTTGTGGACAGCCAGGGGTGGAAAAAGTAGCGGGCCACAGCACCAATGGTCCCAGAAAGTTTTTGAATGCAGCAGAAATTTGTTTGTGTTTTGCAATAATTGCAATTATCTTTCGGATCTCGTGGGTAATTATAAATTATACATTATTTTTACTGCTAACTCTCGCAGATAGTTTTTCGTAAATTTTCAGCGGTCCCAAAAAAGAAAAAATTTTCCACCTGGCCAGCTGGAAAGCAAACTCAACAACAACATTTTAAAGTCCACTTACTTGGAAATAATAACTTTGTTTTTCATCTTTTTAAATTACGCGGTTTTTATTCATAAAAACAATGCTTTCCATCAAAACCTGTTTTCTCAAAGTTTTATTGAGACGTTAGATATGGTGTTGTATTTAGTTTTAAAATATTCTACTTATTTTTGTTATAGCGTGGCAGTTTCATGTTTCATAATCAACCATTTTGTTCACACTTATAAGCACACTTATAAGCACAAAATTCTAAATTATTTAATTATCTAATTATTTATGTCATGTAGAAACTGTTACCATCGCTGGAAAGTCTCGATTTGTGTTACAACTGCTTGAAAAACGCTGACAGTGACGTAAGTGTCAAAATTGTTGCTTTGCAAAGATGATCGATACTATGAAGCCTCCATTAACGGATACCTCCCAACAACGGACACCTGCAAGCAATGGATATATAATTTTGGCCCAATTTTACTGGTTCATATCTTTGTAAAAGAATGATACCTCTAGACTACGCACATCTCTCTGCAACGGACGGTAACACTGATCCCACATGTGTTCGTTATATGGAGGTTCACTGTAGTTTGAAAATGATAACAATGTATTTAATCTCATCAAAAAGGGATCTCTTATATTTCATCCATTGACTTTGGGCCTATTCACATAAGATGGGTTATCTCATCTTCATTCCTGGGCAGAAGGATGTATTTAGGTTTGTGAAATAATTATGCATGTTTTAAAGTTAACTAAAGACGTTATGCAGCAAGTCCAGAGGTATTTGCAGTCATGTTTAGTGATCCTGTTTCTTTGCTCCATCTCGCCTCTCAGCCCCGGAGCTGACAAGTGAAATGAAAATCCCATATAAACAGTGCCTGAAATTCACCTCACCTTTCAGCTCCGGGTCTGGCGGGTGAGGTGTTTTCCTCATATAAACAGTCCCTTAGTGAGCTGGCCCACCTCACGTAAGAAGGCCCTTAATATTTTAGGATAAAGTAGTATTTGGCAAGGATAAATATGATATTTATTATTATTGTTGTTTATTTATCTTCTCAGCTCTATATTTAAGCATTATTTGATGAAATATTTGTTAGCTGATTTAAAGAATATCTACATGAACTTTTGATATTTTAAAACTTAAATAAACATGTCTTATTGCCTCAATATTATTGCCTCATATAAACATAAGCATAATGCCACAATATTTCTAATTCCATGATTAGTTACATTTCAATATATCATTTTTACACATTTTCTATTCAGCATCTTCCACCAGTCAATTTCTTAAATCTGGGATTCAACTCAATAACTCATGTGCCAATTTATCCAATAACTGTATCCCGAAGTTTAACCAGATTATTTCTTTGCAATAACAGTCTTACTTCTTTAGAAGGTTTGTGTTTATTTTTTCATCGTTTTTGTTCCATTTCATTTTTTATTCGAAATCTTGTGTTCTTCAGATGATTTGCAACTAAGCGAAAGTTTTTATTACAAATTAATAACGTGTCAATTATTCCAGGTGACCCCAAAACAAAAATTATCCCCGTTTGCAGGGCTGTAGCTCGGAATCCGTGAGACTACAAATCTCAAATTGAAACACAACGTGAGAAACACAAGCCGATGTGTAAAGGGCTTTTAATTTGAGATATCACCCAGTCATCTATCTGTGACAATGGTAACCTGTGAAAAGTTTGAAAATGAAATTGCCTTAATCTGTAAGCTGTAAAGTTAATTTTAAAAACCGTTTTTAGTTTCCAGTCCTTTTTGAGTGTAAAATTCGATTCACTGTCCCCAAATCGATGCTCATTTTGCAGTCACCTTTTTATTTATTATTATTAATGCACATATTTTAATTATTCGAATTCTCACTCATATATATTATCTTACGTATTGTATTTCGGTAGGATTGGAAATGTTCCCAAACTTGAAGACATTGGATTTATCGTCAAATTGTCTTGTAAATTTTGATGATCTTATTCCTCTTGCTCAGTTGCAATTGCTGGTTTCGGTAACTTTTACTCAAATATTTCAAATTTTAAAATATTTTAAATTGTAGTATTTATACTTTGTAATTCATACATTTTCTGATCATGATGTTTCATGTATAACATTTTTAATTTTAAGCACTGGTGTGGTGCAGAACTGAATGAATAGCTGGGGGGGGGGGGGGGGGGCTCCATCATGGAGTGAGAGAAAAATTTTTAAGCCTTGACTCGGAAACGCACAGTTTTTAGTTGTTTTTACAGAGATGTAATATGACTTTTTAAAATACGAATTAAGATTGGGGCTGCTCCCCCTGTTGAAGAGCTAGGGACACAGCCCCCACGCCCTCTCTTCTACACCACTGCACTGGTGTATTCATCTTAAATATCTTACAGATCAACTTTACTAAAATATGATATTCACATTTCGGACATTTTAAATTTCGATCCCTGTTTGTTTTGTCTGAATAGTTTTTATTGGACATTAAGATGAAACACTGCTATCACTTGTAACGTCTGTTGTAATTTAAATTTAACTTTTTAAAATTTTGTTTACAGTTGAGCTTAAAGGGAAATCCTGTTGAATTTATGCCTCGGTACAGAAAAGAAACTTTGTCAAGATTATCGCCAATATTGAGGAAAGAACCTGTGAGTGATATACGCCTTTTTAATAAGAAACCAAGCTCGGGCCTAAGTGATCAGTTTCTTATATTTTTGGTTGATTTAATTAAAATATACAAAATATAACCAAGCATCACTTCCGATCGTATTTAGTGATTTCCGAACAAATGATACCGTTCACAAAGATAAATCTAGACAAAACAAGGACTTCAGAGTTGCAAAATCAAAAAAAGTGTCGCAACAAAATGCTAGAAGTCAAGGGAACTCAGCTCTGGGATTTTGAAGACTTTTGAAAAATGTATCAAATTTGAAATCTTTCAACTTAAACCTTTAAACCTTAAACCAAAAACTAACTACATACTAATTGACTATGCGTTAAGGAAAATTGACTCATGATATCAAACGTAAAAACCACCTCAATTGCCATTTCTTACCTCTGGATCTTATATTCATATTGTTTTATGGTCATGTTACTGGTGTACTCTTTTTAAAATACATTTATCGCCTGTATACTCGTTTTAACGAGGTTTTAACCATTCATATTTTAAAAAGCTCAGTTTCTTTAATTTTTTTTCCGATTTTAGGGGGCCAGTCTCTTACAAAGTGCTTTCTCATAAAAAATGCGCTTATTTCATATTTATATTTTCGCTTTTCATAGAAAGTATTTTCTTTACAGCACTTTGACAAGGAAATAGGAAATAGTTTCATTAAATTTTGGATTTTTTTTCAATTCCTCATGTATATATATTGTATGATTTTTATGAAGTTAATTGCTACATGTCTTCATTTCAAAAGTCTACATTGGTTGGGCTTTTTTAGTTTAAATTTAAGAATTGCAATAATTCTAACAGGAAACATGAATTTTGATTCTTTAAGAGCATGTATATATATACAAATACTTTTAGATTTAAGGAACTAAAGAACTTATTTCATCTTGGTATTTTAACCCTTATAGGTGACATTGGATGGACGAATTCTCAGTGATACAGAATTACTCGTGAGTTTTTTTCTTCATTTTTAAACAAAATATTTTTTTATTGATAAATTAATGGATTTATCTCCTTGATGTAAAATATTGCTTCGAATAAACGCCCGGGGCCCTATTACATTTTTTAGACTATAGGGGCGTTTATTTTAAGCATTAGGGTATGTAAATTTTTGAGCATTGTGTTTCTCGTTGTAGATCTTAGGAATAAGCGTGGCACCGGCTTCATTGAATTTTTACATACCACGAGGGCCATTAGGCTGTCCATCGACGAGTTTAATGGACCTTGCAAAATCTGTTGGTCAACTTTCGGAAAGAGATATATTGGTAACAAGCACTCCAAATGGAATCAATTCAAAGGTTTACTGTTTTTTAAATCTTTTTATTTTGAGCTTGCAAGTTGTTTTTAGATTATAAAGACTGGTTTGTTTACAAGGAGGTAGGGTTACCCTAGTAGCAAGGTTGCCCTAGTAGCAAGGTTGCCCTAGTAGCAGGGTTACCCTAGTAGCAGGGTTACCCTAGTCTTAGGTCATTGTTTGTAATTTTTTCTTGTTTACAAGCATGCTAGGGTAACCCAAGCACTAGGGTCTTTCAAAACACTTTAAAAATACTTTTCAAGGCATGTTCTAAACTTCTGCACACTTAATTTATACTTAATGTCAATACTTTCTGAGATACTAAAATAATTTACCCAAATCTCAGGCTTAAGTTCCTTATAAAGGTATTCATTTATGGCACGTTGAGAAATCTGCTGTCGGGAGTTGAGAATCTGCTGTCGGGGTTTAAAGCTCAAAAAGTCATAGTTCAGTTTTAGAACTTAGTGGTTTAAATTGAAGTTCTATGTCCAAGCTCAACAAATGAAGTTCAAAAAGTCATAGTTCACTATTTTAACAATTCAACATTCAGATTTATTTAGAAGATTTAGTAGATTGATTTTGTAGATTGATTTAGAAGATTTATTTATTAAATTTGTTAATTTAGAACATTATTTACTCAGAAGGTTTATTTATTCAGAAGATTTATTTACATTAAGGTAAGGTCCGACTTTAAGACAGTATCTCCAGTTATAATCCAAGATTTGATAATTTTTCTTTTTCTTAAATAATTTTAAAATTCTTCTGGATGGCCGTGTTTACAGTACGTAGTTCTTTTTATTGTTTTTTTTAATAAAAAGTAACTACCTTTGTGCTCAATGAATTTTCTGTTCCGTTGTATTTTCTCCCCAATGAACGCAAAAAGTGTAAAATTAATTCTATTACTTGTTCAAAATGTCAAAAGGGGAGCTCAACAATTAGCGAGCGGGAGCTGGTGCCGACAGCCGCGCCCGTTGTGCGATCACGGCCATGAGTCTGCGTCCAACGGGGCGGCCATGGTTACTTACTCCTGCTCAGCGCAACTGGAGCTCATCATATCTTTAGTGCTCATTTGAATTTATACCCTTGTTTGAACTATCTTAGAAGTGCTTGTGGGAAGGGTAAAAATTTGAGGAAAAGAAAGTTTTTCGTAAGGGTAGAAGATTTACAGAAAGGCAATTACAGTTACTTGCAACGTGAATGCAACTGAAATTGGATTAAAATAAATTGAAAGAAACAAATTATGACTTAATTTGTTAATGTTTGACATGCGCAAATATCAGAGCACAAATGGACTTGCTTATCCCAACTTTTAAGGATAAGTCTTTCATAAACTTCCAAAGTAAAAACCTAAAACAATTGATCACTGGTTTTACATTGTTTTTAACCACAAAATAAACCAAAAGATTTACGATAAGGTTTTACTTTTCATAAGAGATTATGACTGATTTATAAGAAAGGTTTCTTAAAGATAATATTTTATTGCCCTTGTTTGACACCATTTTTTACAATGGTTTTTTGGTATTTTATTATGATTTCTCGCACCATTTGCTGCATCAAAACGTTTTCTGATATGGTTTGAGCCTTACAAAATTTCTGAAGTTGTGACTCGGTGAGGTTTTCATATGTTTAATTGTTTTATGTTAATTAAACTTGTGAATTTCCTCACTAAAGAATGGAATATTAACGGGAGTTTGTTAATTTTAACTTCATAAAATATTTATGTTTCCTTTCTTGTGTTCGGATTCAAAGAAGAAATTCTTTAAATTGTTTTCAGGGTTACAAGCTAGGCCTTAAAAATATTGAATTACACTCCCATTCAAGAAATTAAGGATTGATCTCGGTGTGGAAAGTTTCTTATCTTTACCAGAATTTGAGTATTTAAAGTTTCTTAGAATGCATGTGACACGAAAATTTTTATTCTGGCTCAAGCTTTTTTCGGTTTTTAAATATCTTTCATTGTTTTTGAAATATAAATGTTTGAAGGTGTCGTTTTCGTGGAAAAATTTCAGAAATGTCATTAGTTGGTGTTGTGCAAATGAGGATCAAAGGAAAATTTAAAAGGTGCCAATATTCAGTGAATTGTGTAAAAAAATTCACATTATTTTAAGTAGTTCTTAGCAAGCTTGATGTTCACTCATCATATCCAAAAATAAAATAGTTCGTCCGAGAAGTGATAAAATTAAATGAATGAAAACAATGGCTGGTGACTAGTTCGTTGCACCAAGTCTGGTGACTAGTTCGTTGCTGTGACAACAATATGCTAATTGTCAAAAGTTTGTTCTTGGCTTAATTGCTGTACTTGTCAATTTTCATGGACTTTGCTTCAGTAGTTTTCGAGTAATCATTGATTTAATGTTTTGTTACTTTCAGAACACCAATATATTACGTCACGAATTTGCAGGTTCTCTTGGTTTTACGCATCGCGAATTCGGAAACTGAGGTCTCAACTCGTAAGCATAATATCCCAGAAACTAGAAGAGATATCGAGAAACGGAAAAACGTTTACACGTTTTGGTCGAAGGCCTTTCAAATGAGAAAATGAAAAAATTTCGTGTCATGCGCTTGAAGAGTCTCTTAGGGCTTTTGGATTTTCTAAGCAATGACAACATGAATTACGAAGACAAGGATAATAATGTAAACAAAACTCTTGAATAGATAACACATGGATAAGCAGGGATTAACATCTTTCATTGGAGTTTTGATGTTAGAAGATTTTGTTTTAACGCAGATTTAAACACTGCATTTGAAATGTTTCTTAACAATCAGAGTCCCAGTAGTGGATTTTCTTAATTTCTTGTCCATCTCAGTACTGGTTTCTTATAAAATGGCTTCTTATAAAAAAAATCAGTGTGTTCTAGATGAAAATTTATTCAGAAATCTCGAGGCGAGGTTTAGAAAATATTACCATTTTATAATATTTTCGTTTTAAAATATTTTGCTTTATAGGTTCTTTCACAACAACCATCATTCCAATATTTTCAGAATGTAAAACGTTTTTAAACTTTACTCGAACAAAACTTTATGTTAAAATCCATGGCACCGAATTGGATTTTGTGTTTCTTTGTTTTCTCATTATTCTTAAATGATACTTTCTTTGTTTAACAGCGCTCATCAAGAAGACGAGAACATCGAAAAGTTCGCGAAGCTCGTATATTTGACAAGACTGCTCAGACAGATCTCACGGAGGAAGTTGCAGAAAAATCTTTTACAAGTTAGTTAATTGGAGAATTGCGCATTTTTATTTCATAAGCTTTTTATTTAATATTTTGTGAATTGCTGTATAGTTGCGTTTAAATATTTTTTTATTATCTTGTGGTATAAATCTTCTACTTCTAATTTTTCTAAATAATTTATATAAATAAAAGGTAACTACAATAACCTTGAATACAAATTAGCAAATTTGTATTGAACAATTCTATTATAGTTTTTACATTTTTATAAAAATTATTTATGCTTATGCTATTGACACCTACAACTTATTGCTTCTACTTTTTCTACCCTGTAATGTCTACATTCTAAGTGAAGATTCTCACATGGTGGCATGCCAGAATCGGAAGTCCACTAAATAGGCCCAAACGTTGACTGCATTTTAAGAATAAGTTAAAATTAACAATTACAAAAACAATGTCCTTTGCCAGCTTTGCCGATAATTTAGGAATCTAGTGTCCACTGCATTTTCCGTACATACTACGAACTTTCCACTCTGGGTGCCTCTTCATACAACTTAAATGGGTAACAATAAAATAAATGGGAAAAGCATAATGTCATTCTCCATGATCAGATTGTTAAGAATTACTTCTACAGTTAAGATCATATTTTTAATTGTGTTTTTTAAGGTACTGGATTTAATAATGTCGATTATACACTTGAGCGTCAGGGTTCGTTCAACAGCAGAAGAAGTTCGATTGATGATTCGATATTGTGGATTCATAAATCGAGTGATGGAAATATTATCGAAGGTTACTTTATTACTTATATATATATTTCTTATTTTTGTTGTTTGATTTGATTTTAAAATAACTTCTTTATCTGCAATACATGATTTTGTCTTCAATTTTCCGTACGGTTTGTTTCCTGAAAACTTGTTTTAATCTTGTTTGAGAACTAAATTTGGATTAGTTTGTAGGAGTTTACCTGACATCGACTATTCATCGCGATTGGAAATTAATTTGGACCAAAAGCAGCTTGAAAATTCTTTAGGTATGCTATGTATGCACATCTCACAACGAACAACATTTGTCATTCACCACAACAACAACAACAATAACAACAAACAACAACAACATGCACTCAACATACAAATTTTATAGATCCTCATACAATAGAATTAGTGAGGCCTTTGTTTGAGAAGTTTGTCAAAGTAATGTTGGAGTATTGCAGTTGACCTTCACATCGATCAAATATTTTTGCTTTTTGTAAATAACAGGGAAACAAACATCATTTTGTGTTTTCGGTACTTTTTTGTGAAACACACAGGGTATATTTTATTTCTGAAATTCTATTCTTAGATTGACGAAATTTTAACATTGTCTTGCGTGCATGTCTTGTGTGCGTGCATGTCTTGCCAGAGTCCCCCCCCCCCTGGACGTAAAAGGGTTTTGAATACGATCTATATTTTATATTATATTTTATTATCCACATCCAGGGTGTCCAAGAAAAATAATTTTCCGTTTATTTATAATAACAGAATGTTTACACAATGGTCTCACCTCTATTTGGTAAAATCATATTACCTAATCAAGAACTTAACGTTTGGTCAAATCCCCACAAAAATCCGTCGACCCCACTAAAATTGACTGGGTTATCAGCAAAATACAAACAGGAACCCACTAAAATTGACTGGGTTATCAGCAAAATACAAACAGAAACCCACTAAAATTGACTGGGTTATCAGCAAAATACAAACAGAAACCCACTAAAATTGAGCAAGTCTTTTTTGCCATTTTAAAATGGGAACCAGCTTGAGGTTGATGTAAACGAGTTCTATTGTTCTACTAGAAATGTACGAGAACTGTAAACCTCATTTCGAATTCAGGCTTTTATATTTGAAAGTATTTCTTTGAACAAAAGATATTTAAAAAAATGTTTTTACAGTTGAAATTGCCAAATAAATCCTGAAAATAAAACTTCAATTTCACATCAAGCTGGAGTCATTTCTCTTGTCAAAATTCGGTTTTAGGTTCTGTTTGTTTTTCGCCAATAACTCAATAATTTTATATCGAATTTTAAAGTTATGAACTGGGAAATCAAATTATACTATTTTAGGGCACAGCCACTGAGTTTTGTTTTGGTTATTTCTGGTAAAACGGGGAACAATTTTTTTGAGACACCCTGTATTAAATGATGTTTTTAATCAATCATTACTGAATTGTATTTTTATGAAAACGTAACAGATGAATGATCACATTTCATACCGGGTGATAAAAAAAACGATCCTCGTTTGCAAGGAAGTAGCTTGAAATTAATGAGGCTATAAATTTAAGATTTTGCTCAAAACTACAACGGACTTTATTGTCAAATCATGGAGTCAAAACATTTGATGTCAAAACATGGAGTCAAAACATTTAATGTCAAAACATGGAGTCAAAACATTTAACATCAAAACATTTAATGTCTAACTTAAAAGTTCACAGATTTTTCATGAAGGGCAATTTTAATTTATGGTTTTGGACAGGTAAACGTTGTCACAGATGACTAGATGATATTCTAAACTCTAATTTTGCTTTTGCGCACGTCGTTTTGCGCACAATTTGAGCTGTGTAGTCTCACAGATTTCGAGCTACAGCCCTGCAAACGGTATTAGTTAATGAATCTGATGACACTTTTACTATATGACAAACCCTTTTTTTTGAAATTTTGAGCAATTTGTTCGTAGTGTATACTCAATAGAAACTACTGTTTTCATGACCAGTAATGGATTCAAAAATTTATATATTTTAGCAAAGTCGACGTTATCAATTGAAGATGTTTACCAAGAAAAAGAAAATATAGAAAGCATTTACAGCAATATTCCAGTTAAACTTGATATCGATAATCTTTCTACGACTTCAGATAGTTCTGCTTTTAGTGTCATTTCCGATGATGGTGAGTCAAATATAAATTTTGCAATTTTTGGCTCACACGTCGTCTTTCATTCTTTGTGAATTTTTGGATGATTTTGTTTTGCCTTGGAGCTAAAATTTTTTTTTATTTCATTGATGGAAAAAAATAAACATTTAACGTTGTTACGAAACGAGGCACTGGTCACATCATCGTCATAATTGGTAGCAGAAGACTCAACGCACCAACATATCCCATATCCCTTTGAAAATGGGAGCGTAGTGCAGTGGTTAGCACTCCTGCCTCTCGCCCCAGCCGCGTCTCCCAAAGTTCACTCAGCTTTCCATCCTTTCGAGGTCGGTAAAATGAGTTCCAGCGTGCTGGGGTTTGTGTATGGTCATATATAACCCGTGTCCCCTGCTGGAAACAAGTCATCTCGAGACTTTTGCAGGCTTTCATGTTAAATAAGATCACTCACTAACTTACTCTATCCCATAAATATTCCCAATTGGCCATTCCCTTAATTACGTCATAGGTGTTGACGCGCGCAATGAATTCTGGTAGTTGTATTTAAGCGCGTTTGTTTTTCTGAAGGTTTTCTATGGTGAATATATGTGAATTTAGTATTTCTTGGTTTACTTTGCTTAAAATATTGTTTCAAACGATGGAGAATTCACGAGTGCTTAAAGATCAGCACATCCCTAGTTTTTTCAAAACTCTTGCCCGGGAAACAGTGCTGTGGAGAGTGGTAAAAACGAAAATTTAACCAAGAATAGTATGGATAGTGTTAGGCCCGAAAGCCAAAGAGTGATTGGTGGATAACCTTTCATGATTTTTAAATATATATTTTCAACATGACCCATTTTAACCCTTTCTTTGCCCAAATTCTCTTGACTCATTTTGCTCAGATCACCCTCTGCACATTTGAAACTTTTCAGATACTGAGAAATATCATTAAACCAGTTGAGGTGAAAGATACAACGAAACAAGTCAAACCTGTTCAGGTACAACCACAACCTTGTTTGCCTGATGAAGAATTGGTACTACCCCTGCAAATTTATCATGGTTCAAACATAGTCAAACATGTTTGGACCATGGTCAACTATGGTCATGGACCATGCCTGGACATGTTTTGACAATGATGTGAATGTGACCATGGTCAGACTATGGTTGGATATGTTGACAAATTAAACATCTGGCCAAACGCATTTGACCATGGTCAGGTATCATTGTCAAAACATGGTCATATCATTGTCAATACATGGTCACACCATTGTCCAAGCATGGTCATATCATTGTCAAGACATATCCAACCATGGTCATATCATTGTCAAAACATGTCCAAGCATGGTCATATTTTTGTCAAAACATGTCCAAGAATGGTCTTATCATTGTCAAATCATGGTCATATCATTGTCAAAACAAGTTCAACCATGGCTATATCATTGTCAAAACATGTCCAAGCATGGTCATATCATTCTCAAGATATGTCCAAGCATGGTCATATCATTTTCAAAACAGTATGTTCGTAGGATTGTCAATCATGTTTGTTAGGAAAACTTACCTGATCTTGCACTCACAAATTACTAAGTTTTTTTGCCCTTAAGGAAATATTATTTTATCCAGCATTCATTCATTTATGTGTAACATTCAGTAACTGTGATATGTCAGATATTTTTACTTTCTATTGTTGTAACATAAGTATGTGCGTACAAACCTCTGCACGGAGACGAGGCAAGGAAACTGACTTAAGTGTAGACCTTTTAATGACCTAGAATGAAGCAAACCATTGTATTCGGAGAAGAGTCATCTTTCCTGTTATTCTTAATTCTCTTTGGTTGTAATAGTTGTTATTCTTAAATTTGATTGGTCACTACGTTCTATAAAATGATTCGGCAACAATTTTTAGTTAGACTTTAAATATTGATAGGATTTAAAGAGAGTTGCATGCGTGTAACAGGAGTTATTGAAATGTTGGTTGAATGATATGTGAAATTTCAAGCAATGTCTTTTTTGTTGAGTATCCTGCAAAGTTGATTCCTTTAACCTTGAACTAGTGAGTAGACATGGTGAATTCCGTCACACTGTTCAATAAATTGTTTTCATTCCCAAAATTGATCTCAAACAATAACTTTTGATTGGAAGCACTTGCATATGCAAAAACTTTGGAAGGAAAATAAATGCATTATTGATTATTGACCTTTTAAAAATGCAATTTCAAATTAGATATACATAATACAAATATACATGCAAGCAATAGGATAAATTATCAAATAGAAGTTCAAAACTTTAAAAGGTATGTCCAGTCTCAGTTTTCTGCTTGCATTTCTTCTGAATTAGGACAATTGTTCTTTCAACTCAGCAAATTCAGTTTTTAATT